>JAJNAB010024994.1:0-13967 GCA_023783335.1 Enoploplastron triloricatum | reverse complement strand
CAATCCCCAATCCCCAATCCCCAATCCCCAAATTATTTTTAAAATTTATTAATTAATTTATTTAAATAATTTTAAATTTTTTAAAAATAATTAAATTATTAATATTTTTTTAAAATATTTAAATTATTATTTTTTTATACAAAAAAATGAATAAAAAAATTATAAAAAAAATATTTGTTAAAATAATAATTTAATTAAAAATATGAAATTAATTTGTTTTATTGAAATATAAAAGAATATAAATAATAAAAGTATAAAAGAATAATAGAATAAAAGATAAAAGAATAAAATGATTAAATTAATAAACATTAATAAATACAAATAGAGAAGGAAGAGGGCGAAGAGACTTTATTCTTTACAATTTTCATCTAGAACATTTTTTAGGTTTTCTTGTTTAATATTTAAATAATTAACTTTACATATATTTTGTTTAAGCTTATTTTTAAGTTTTAGAATATCATAATGAAATTGGGAAATAATATATTTTTTATTAAAGATATCTTTTTTGACTTGCCTCTTTTTATGCATAATCTGCTCCAAAGATTTATCAACAACCTCTTCGAATTTTTCAGAATAGACCAAGTATGATTTTTTTATTTTTTCTTTTTTTTGTGTATTTTCTTCTTTTTTAGCATTATTTTGGTCAGCTTTTTCCTCTTCTTTTTGGTCATTTTCTTCTTTCTCTTTGTCCAAAGGAATAATATTTTTGAACTTTTCCTCAGTTAAAGATGAAGCTGGTACAAAATTAGTTACTAATCTCCAATTTCTAATCTTAGCTAATAAATAACAGGAATTAAGCGATAAGGCATTTTCAATATTGTCATTGTTTATTGTATCTCTAATTGTACCATTGTTGAATCTTCTCGAATAATTGCTCATATTTATTTCATATAGATTTTTCGGATAAATTTCAAAATTTTCTAAAGGATCTTCTTCTATTTTAATAGAATTTCTGTTAAAAGGTTCATAATTTAATAATTTTTCGGGTGGTTTAGGATATTTGAAAATCGGTATTTCTTCGTCTTCTTCTTCTTTTTTCCATTTTTTGTTTTCTCCCTTATATTCTTTATATTTTAAATTTGATGGAGATGTTAATTTAATAGCAATATTTATATTTTGTTGATTAAATATAGGTTGGCCCCTTCCTGTCTGCATTCCATTTATTTTAGAGACAAAATTATTTATGCCTTTTAAATTAATTCCACTATTCGAACCTAATGGTCGAAGGGAATTAGATTTAGAATCCCCAGTAGTTGAAGAAGAAATACTTTTTTGCGAATCCCCATCTTGTTTTTGATTGAGAGGCAAAGGGGGAGGAGATGGCATTTCGCAATATGACAAATTTCTTATGCCTTCAGTAGGATTTGAATTTGAATATTTATAAGGCTTTTTGTAATCTCTTTTTGGTCCGAGCTTGTTTGAATAGTTATTGCTATGAAAAGATTTTGGATTATTATAATAATTACCACGATATCTGGAGCTTGTATTATTGTAGTTATTTCCTTGGAAAGGCTTGGAATGTGTATATCCCATATTATTGTATCTTCCATGATTTCCATATTTGCCATCGTAGTGATATTTGCTCTCCATAGGAATATCATCTTCAGGTCTCTTCCTGCCTATATAATTATTTCCAGTTGAATTCCCATTTCCATAAGAATGACTCATTTATATCTGAATTGTTTTATTTTATAATATTTAATATTCATTTATATTATATTTTATAAACTTAATATTTTTAAATCAATATTTTTTATTATATAAATTAATTATTTTTATATATTACAATACTATTTATTTTACTTATATCAAAAATATAAATTTTTAATCCTAAATTTTTCTATGAATTTATATATTGCATCAAAATAAGCTTTTAAAACTAATCTATGACTCGACTTTGAAATACAAGTGAAATAATATAATTTAATACTTCCAATATCTTTATTACATATAGAAAATATTTCTATTTCAAAATTATTTTCATGTTTAGTGCAATAAAATTTACAATGATTATTTTTTTCCCATTTAAAATATATTTCATTTTTATTTAAATATATAATTAATTCTTTCATTATATCATCTATATAATTTGCACCTATTAAATAATTTAAATCTATAGGTCCACTAAATACTCTTGGACAAAAACTAATTTTATTTCTATAATTATATTCTTCTTTTTCCCAATCTTTATTAATTTTTTTTAAAAGATTTACTCTATTTGCTCTATTTGTATATAAATCACATGATCTATTATTAATTTTTTTATGAGTAGATTTTTTTTCATTAGATAAAGAAAAATCATTTAATATATAACTATTAGTATTAAAATTTTTGTTATTTTTCTTTTTATTAAGACTAGCTTTATTTTGCTCTCTTCTTTTAAGAGTATTGAAATTATAAAATTCTTTATTATCATCATTTATTTTTTGTGGAGAATAACTATTACCTCTTCTATTAGAATTGCAATCTGGAGATCCATTTTGATATTTTTCACTAGTAACTGATTTAAATAATAAATTTTTTTTTATATTTAAAGTTTGATCATTAATTGCTTTTAATGATGTATTACTCTTATTCTTTTTTTGGTAATTCTTATTATAAGAGGAATAATTTAAAATATTTTTATATTCTTTATTTTTAAGAGAATTTTGGCTTTTATTAGATAAAGGAGTAGAATCATTATTTAATTTATTTTGTCTTATTTCTTTAGATTTCCCTATATTTTTATATGTATTATTGACTTCATTATCTTTATACCCTTTATTTTTATTAAAAATCCCTGATTTTGAAGATTTATTACCATCTTTGAACTTACTCTTTTTCATGATATTATTTTTGGTTTTAGAAATATTTCTATTTGTTTTTATATTATTATTAATATTATTTTTATTTAACTTTTCTTTAGATTTATTATTTTTTAGTTTGTTATCGTCATTAATATTTCTTTTATTTCCAATAAAAAAATTATTTCTAATTTTTCTTGGAACTGCAGAAGAATTTCTTTTATTTTTAGTATTTTTTTTATTTATATGATTTTTTTTAATGGTATCATTTGTTATTTTATTTTTAATATTTTTATCAGTTTCTTTCTTTTTTGTAGTGCTTAAATTATATTTTTCGTATAATTTATTTAATATATTTAAATTCCTTTTTTGATATTTTTTATTATTTGTATTCTTAGAAATTTTGGCAATATTATCAGTATTAATTTTTTTTATATTATTTGGCTTTTTTATATTATTGGATTGTATAAATAATGAAATATTTGATATTTCTAATTGCATTTTTGGTTTTTCTTCTTTCTTTATAATATTTTTATTATTTTCTTCTTTGCTTTCATTATTGATAATTATTTCTTTTATATTTTGGTTTGTATTTTTTGAATTTAAACTAGAATGATTATTATTTTCACTTGATTCTATATTTCCTTTTGGATTAATTTCACTAAATGAAGATGATAATACTTCATTTTTTTGATTACTATTTCTTAAATTATTTATTTGTTCACTCTCACTTATTGGATTTATTTGAAAATCTTCTGTTGAATCATTGACTTCATTATTATTTTTTTTTTCATTATTTTCATAAATATCATTTTGATTTTTTTTTTCAATATTTTTTAAATTATTTGTTTGATTAATTAGATTTAGATTATTATCATTTTCTTGAAGGTTTTCTTTGATATTATTATTTCTTATATATTCCGATGATACTTGATCATTTTTAACTATTAAATTCTCATTCTTATTTCCCTCTTTTAATTCTTCATTATTATTATTTTCAATGATATTGCTTTCTTTGTTTTCAGTATTATAATTATTTTTTTCTTTATTTTCTGGATTATAAATTTCTTTTTTATTTTCTTCGTTTTCTAATTCATTATTAATTATTTTTTCTTTTTCATTATTTTGATTATAAGTTTTTCCTTTTTCATTTTCATTATTTATATCATTATTATATATCTCATTTTTATTATTTTCACTTTTATCTACATTATTTTCATTATTTATTTCTTTTTCTAATTTTTGGCTTTCATTATTAATAGGCTTTTCGTTATTTTTTTCTTTTTCATTTTCATTATCATCTTTTTCTTTATTTATGCTATTATAAAATTCTCTTTTTTCATTACTATCTCTATAACTTTTTTCATTCTCGCTATAAATATCATCTTCATTTTCTTTCTTTTTTTCATTATTAATTTTTTTCTTTTCATTTTCAGGAATTAAGTTTTTAGGATCATTAATATAATCTAAAAAATCTTGACTAAATAAATCTGAAACACTATCATATCTTTCCCTGATAAACTTGCCTAATATTATATAATATGAAGCATTATAATTATCATAATAATTTTCTGAAACACTTTCAATGATTTTATCTTTATCGTATCCATATGCTTGACAAACATTAACAATTCTTTCATCTATTGGAATTTTATGTTTATCAATTATTATACCAGGTAAAGGCTTATTTTTTACTATATTATACCACTTATGATTTTTAATTTGTTCTAAATTAAATCTTTTTTCAGGGTTAACTTCAATAATATGGCTTAATAAATCTCTTAAATCTTCATTTGCTTCATCTGGTATTTCATAATTTCCATTTACTATATTATTAATATTATTTTGCTCATTTTCATCACTAAAAGGCAAATATCCAAAATTCATTGAATATAAAACAATTCCAGCACTCCAAATATCACAAAGTAATCCATCATATTTTTTCCCTTTGTAAATTTCAGGTGCAGCAAATGCACTTGTACCACATGATGTTTCTAATAATTCTCCCTTATAATTATTACTGATTCCAAAATCAATTAATTTTATCGCAATTGATTTTCCAGTTGTATCAATTAATATATTTTCTAATTTTATATCTCTATGGGCTATCTGCTGTGAATGAAGATAAGATAAAGCTTCAATTATTTCATGAAAAAATTTACATGACTGTCTTTCCGTTAGATGACCTTTAGATAATATATAATTAAATAAATCTCCACCATCACAGAATTCCATTACTAAATATATTCTTTCTAAAGTTTCCATTATTTCATATAATTTTATTATATTTTTATGATACATTTTTTTTAAGATTGCAATTTCTGTTTTAGCTTTTTTAAGGATATTTGAATTTTGTTTTAATCTCGATTTATTTAAAACTTTTATTGCAACTTTTTCTCCAGTTGGAATATGAGTTCCTTGATAAATTTGAGAATGAGTTCCATCAGTTATTAATTCATTTAGAATATATTCACCAATTTTCTTTTCTACTCCTAAACTAGTAAGATAAGACATTTATTATATTATTTGAAAATTATAATCAAATGAAAAAAAGGACTATTTTAATTATTAAATCTTATATTTTAAATATAATGCTTGATTATTCTTTATCATTTTTTGTTCATGATTGTAATATATATTAATTAGGGAATTTAATTTATATAATTGTTAAAAATGTGCCCATAATTAAAATATAGAAAAAATGTCAAACAGTAATTTATCAAAAAATAATGAAACTATGTCTAAAAAGGATTTAGATAAATATAAAAAAATGTTTAAGCATATAATTAAAAAAAACATTGAAAATTTAATATCAAATAAAATATTAAAAGATATATTATCTTCAATAAATGAAAGAGAAATATTATATTCATATATTATTTTTTCTAAATATTATTTATCTTATATAAGTACTAGTGATGAAAAAGAAATCAATCATTTATATTATTTTGATAATATTCCTAATTTAAATAAAAATCTAATAATATTATGTTATTTATTTTTATTTAATGAAATAGGAAGAAAAAAAATGAATTTTGAAAATGGAAATAAATATAATTATATGAATCAAATTAGATGTTTATTAGTAAAAATGAATAGCATATTGTATAATTTATATTTAAGTAGAAAATTAAATGAAAATGATATATTCCTTATTATTGATTTTTATCTGCTTTGGATTGAATATTATTCGCATTATTATTTTATTAATGAAAAAAATAGAAAAATAAAAAATTTCTATTTTTTCAAATATTTATTTGATTTATTGGATAAGATAATTCCAAAAATAATGAAAAATTTAAACAAAGAAAAATTAAGTTTATTAATAAAATTTATGGATAATTTACAAAAAAGTGATGAAATAAATAATGAATATAATATTATTATATTAATAAAACATAATTATATTCAATCATTTATTCAAAATATTTTAAATAATATAGATTTAAAAAAAATAAATCATATAAATAATAATTTTTATGATATTTTAATTAATTTTTATTCTCATTTTTTAAAATTTAAATTTCGTTTATCAAATATTTTTGATATATTTTTAGATAATTTAAGAATTGCTTATGAACATTTGTATAATTTCGAAGATAATATTGAAAAAATAATAAAAGATTTAAACATTCAAAACTTTCAAACAAAGCTTTTTCAAAAAATAAACAAATATGAAGAATCAATAATCATCAAAGAAGAATCTCCTTTAATGGATGAATCATTTTTATTTAATGGAGCTGATTCGATAATTGCCTTTAAAATGGATGATTTTAATTATGCTCAAAGTGCTTTATTTTTTTCATTTAATTTCAATCCAAATATTTATAAAAATAATAATAATATAATTTATCCGTTATTAGTATTTCAAAAAGAAATACCAAAAGATACAAAAAATTTTATTTATAAAAATATATTTCTATTATATATAGAAAAAAAGTCAAATAAAAAAGAGAATGATTCTGATTTATATTCTCTTTGTATTTCACAACCATTAATGAAAGAAAATTCCGTTTCATATATAGAAAATATTATTATAAAAACAAATTATTATTGTTGTATATATTTTGAAGAAAAAAATATTATAATATATTTATATTATGATTTAAATTTAAATAAACAAAATAATAATAATAAAATAAAGAAAAAAACTATAAAATTTAGCAAAATTCAAAAAAAAAATATTATACTATCATTAGGTTGTGATTCATTATTATATAAACAAGATAAAAAAGATAAAGAAGAAAAAAAAAATTTCTTTTCAGGAATAATTGGCCCTATTATTATTATTAAAGATTTAATTTCTAAAATAAATAATTCTATTTCTTTAGAAGAAATAATTGAAAAAATATTATTATTAAAGGAAGGATATAAAGACCTTTTTCATATAAAAAATATTAATAATAATATTATTAACAATTATAACAAAGATTATATTGATTATTCATTTAAAGAAAATATTGAAAACGAAAAAATTATAAATTCTTTACCTAAAGATATTTTTGAAAATATTGATTGTTTATTATATTTAATTCCAAATTGTTTTAGTTATTATAATAAAAAAAATGAAATAAAAAGAAAATATCATCTGCCTTTAGTTTCTAATTTTTGTAATAAGCATAAAGATTATATTATAAAAAAAATAAATGTAACATTATCTAAATGTCATTTATCTTTTCCAAATTTTATATATGATAATGGATTAAATTATTTTTGTTTGCAATTAGAATATTTCAATCAATTAGCTCAATATTATTTGGCTAATAAGAAAATAAATAAAGATAATTTTAAAGATATATTTGCAAATGACGATAAAAGTAATAATGATAATTTAATTAATGATATTATTTATACCATTAAATCAATTTTATTATTTATGGGAACCCTAGGTAATGAAATAAATTTAAGCAAATCATATAAGCAAATATTTATGACTTTATTTAACTTATTAAAAAATTTAAATCAAATAAAACCTATAATAAATGATATTATAAAAGAATTAATTTCTTTATCTGATATTTATAAAGCAAATTTATTTATTAATTTTTATAATTTAAGAAGTATTTTAAATTTAGAGCAAAATGCTATAAATGAAATAGAAAAGGAAAAAGAAAAAGAAAAAAATATAATTAAAATTATTAATAGGCAAAATTTGTTGCAAGAAGAGAAAATACAAATTTTAAAAGAAAATTATAAAAATTTAATTAATAAAAATTCTTCTTTTTTTGTTGGAATTATTGAAATTTTATTATCTAAAGAGTTTTATATGAATAATAATAGTGATTCAGAGAATTATTTATTAATGAAATTAACTTTTGAAAAAGTTTCTTCTATAATGGATATAAAAGATTATGATTGCCTATCTCATTTTTCTTATCAAAATTTATTTACTCAAGCCTTATCTTTTACAAATCTTTTAAAAAAATTAATGTTTGATTATATGCCTGATATAAAAATTATAAATAATAAAAGTAAAAATAAAAATGTTTATAGCAATTTTGGAAGTAAAAATTATATAAAAGGCATATCTGAAGAAATCAATAATAATAATGTGTTGATTTCTTATTTCAAATTATTAAATATTTTTTTTAGAAATAAAGGAATTAATAAATCTACATCAAAAATATATTTTCAAAAAGTATTTAGATTTATGTTTGGAAATAATAGAAATAATTTATCAATAATATATAATTATTTGCATATGTTTTATTATTTTATTGCAGAAAATTATAAATTTGAAATTAATCGTGAAGAAATTATGCAAATGTTTGATTATTTAATAGATATAACAAAATTAAAAGAAAAAATTTCTAATAATATTGAGAATAATGAAAATAGTGAAAATGGAATTGATGAAGAACAAAACATAAAATTAGAGGAAGAAGAAATTAAAGATATAAAAATTTTCAATATAAGAAAAGACAAGATAAAATCAGTAATAATATGTATAATTATGGAAATAATATTTTCTCAACAAGAGATACCTGAAACATATGATCTGCTATTAAATTATATTAAAGAAAATAAAATAAGTAAAAAACTTTTTATATTAGTTATAGATATAATAGATAAATATTTCCTTATAACGTTCAGTATGGATGAAGAATCAAAACTAATTAAGCAAAATATAAAAGATATATCAAAATATTATTTGAATTTATTTAAAATAATAGCAGCTCTTTTGGATTTATTGTTATCAGATAATATTGAATATAATAGCGATACAGATAATAAAGATAGTAATAATATATTAAATGATAGCGAAACCCAGAAATTCTGGAGTATTTTATATTTAATAAATGCATTATCTGATATATCAAATGAAATAGAAAATAATATAAATAATGAAATTTATAAAGAAGAAACTATTATTTGTGTAATCAATTTTTTATTATTTTTATATAATATTATATTTGATAATAAATTAAATATATTATTTACACATGATTTATTTTTTACCATTGCTGAGAATGTTTTTAATCAATGCAATAAATTATCTTTAATTTATTCAAATATTTTGATTAATTTGAATAATGAAAAAGGAAATAAGAAGACAATAATTGAATTAATTTTTGATATTTACCTTGAATATTCAACAAATATATGTCCTAATAATCAACAAAAATTATATTTTAAAAAAAATAATCTTAATATAAAATCTTTTTCAATTTTAAAAATAAAAAATTATTTTATAGTTGAAAATATAAATAAAAACCTAAAAGAAAAAAATATATTTAATTATAATAAATCAGTTTCTATATTTTTTATAAATGATTACTTTAAATTAATATTTTCAAATAAAAAATATATTAAAAAAGAGTTATTTAATTTCAATATTAATGAAAAAGCAAATGAATTAAAAGAAATTAGCAATATAATAAAAACAGAAAATAAATTTGATTTAATATTTTTGATATTTTTTCTAGTCAAAATAGGATTTTATAAAGCTCAGGTATCAAAAAAAATAAAAAATGAAGAGCAAGTTTATGAACAAAATACAATAAAAATGTTGGAGCAATTACAAAATATTTTAGTTTATATTCAAAAAATTATTATAGATGATTATAAAAAATTATATATAATTAATAAAGATTATTGCTCAAAATCAAATGGAGAATATCCATTATATAATATATATAATAATATTGTTGAATTAAGAATTATTAAAGAAACTAAAAAAATGATAGAAAATAAATTGCTTATTAGAATAATAGATGATTTAGATTCAAAAATAAATAAATCATATGAAAAAGATATCAAATTTATAAATTCAGGATTATCTACTTCTGACTTAATTAAAAATAAACGCCGTTCAAAAACAGTTTTTAGAAATTTGACAAATGCAGATTTGAAACCTTTATTATTATTAGAAGATAAAATTTCAGATAATAAGGAGAAAGATAAAATAATTGATGTGTCTATTAGTATCCAAAATAAAACTAATAATAATCTTTCGATTAATAATAAAATATTAGATAATAATAAAAAAAACGAAGATAAAGAAGAAAACAATAATAAAATACAAATAGAAGAAGTTGATAATAATAATAGCGAATCTGATTATATTTTTAATTTAGGAAGAGATTCCATCAATATTAATAGAGTTATTCCTTTGCCTGATATAGATAAAATTGTATGCTTTTTTGAACAATATGATGAAATGTATTTGAAAAATCCAAAAAAAGAATTAATGAATACTATTTTTGCTTTTAATTTTAAAAAATCATTTTATTATAATGATACATTTAATAAACTAAAAAAATATTATTTGGATAATTTTAATGCAGAAATAAGCACTAAAAAATTAAATTTTCCTTCAAAAATAAAGCATTTTAATAATGGATTAGAACCTCCATTATTTTTGAAAAATAATAAATCTTTTTATATATCAAAAACTTTCCCAATTACTCATAATTACTTTTATAAATATATGATAGAAAATAAAATAATTGATAATTCAATCATTTTATTCCAAAAACAATTACCTAAATTAAATAGTAATAAAAATAAAAGAAAAGAAAATATTGATTTTGACTATAATTGTGAACTTATTTCTATTGACCATTCATTTTATGGACATTTAATAAATTCAAATGATAATAATTATTTAATTTTTAAAGAAAAAAAATTTGAATTATATGAAAAAGAACCAATTAATAAGCCAGAATATTATTCTGATTTATTCTCAATATCCACTGTTACAAAAAAGCCAATCACAAACATTTCATTAGATATTACAAATGATAATCAGAGAAATAAGAAAACAAATATTATTGAAAGGGGAATAACAAAAAAGATAATTATTTTATATTCTGAAATAGAACAAATAATTGAAAGAAGGTTTTTATTAATGTGGCAAGGAATAGAAATTTATTTAAAAAATGGAAAAAGTTATTTTTTTAATTTATTGGAAGATACGAAATGCCAAAAAGTATTAGAAATCTTTCATAATAATAAAAAATTATCAAAAAAAATAATAATAAAAAATAATTTTGAAAAAGAAATAAATATCATTCAAAAAGAATGGATAACCGATAGATTAGATACTTATGAATATTTATTATTTATTAATAAATATTCTAGTAGATCTTATAATGATTGTAATCAATATTTTGTATTTCCATGGCTTCTAAAAGATTATAATAAACTAATTGAAATAAATAATAATGAATATGAAATATTTAAATATTTTAAAGAAATAGTAAAAAGAAAGCAAGAAGAAAAAGAAAGAGAAGAAAATGAATATGATGAATATAATATAGAAAAAGAAAATAATAATAGCTCAGATAGTAAAATAAATATAGATATTTCTCCAAATTCAAAAAAAAGAAAGAGAACTCTAAAATATTCAAAATTAGGTTATGATTATTCTAAGTATTTAAGAGAATTTAAATATCCTATATGTGCTCAAACAGAAAAGAATAAGAAATTAGCAATAAAAAGATATATGGATAATTTCCAATTTAATTTCCAATATCATTCGGGAACCCATTATTCTACAAGTGCATATATTTATTTTTTTTTAATGAGAGGAGAGCCTTTTAGTTCATTATTAGTTAAGTTGCAAAATTATTCACAAGAAAATCCAAATAGAATGTTTAATACAATTCAAGAAACTATAAATTCTTTGGATTCAGGGAATGATAATAGAGAATTAATACCTGAATTTTTTTCAAAAATAGATTTTTTAATTAATTTTAATTGTGTAAATTTTGGTAGAAAATTTTCTAAAATTTTAGTTGATGATGCTAATATAAATAAGAATGAAATTCCTCTTTCTTTTAACTTAATTTCAAATAAAATAAATTTCATTATTGAACATAAAAAATTATTAAATAGTGAAACTATATCATTACTTATTAATGATTGGATAGATAATATATTTGGATATAATCAATTACCCAAAGAAGATATAAAATTATCTTGTAATGTATATTTAAAGACAACATATGAACAAAAAACAAATTTAAAAAAAAAATTAGAGAAATATCTAAGCCCAGATTATAAAAAAAAGAAGCTTACTCCATTACAAATTGTGAAGAAATTAGAAGATGCAATCAATATGATAGTTTGTTTTGGACAAACCCCTTATCAATTATTTAAAGAAAAGCATCCTCGAAGAAAAAAAGAAGAATTAAAAAAAATCGAAGAAAAAAATGAAGAAAAAAAAGGTAATGAAATTCTAGATGAGGGTTTCCTTGTTGGAGATGATGATGTTCAGAGTCTTATTATAAACTTTATTAGACCTGAAAAAACAAATAGGGAAATAGAATTAAAAGGAATATATTTTGAAATAAATCCATATATTAATAAAGTTTTTATTCTTAGTAAAAATAGAGAAATATTAGTAATGGATTCTAAATTATATGATAGAATTGGACAAAATTATTACGATGTTTTCCCAGAACAAAAAATTGAGTTACCTTATTTGTTATTTTTTGGGAAAATTAATAATGAATATATAAAAAATTATTATATTTTTAAGCAAAAATATTGCTTTAGTTCTTTTTTAAATATAGAAAATTGTAAAGATAAATCTAATTATTCATTTTATTATAATAAATATGTTAATAAATTACTTGAATCTAATGATGAAATTTTAAATAATGAGTTAATTTTGAACAAATTTATTACTTGTAGATATTTAGATAATACATTTAAAATAAATTTAATTAAATCTGATATGAAAGAAATAAATCAAAGAAAAAAAGAAACAGAAAAAAGTAAAGAAAATGAAAATAAAAAAACAAATAAGATTTTTTCATTTGAATGTGAAGACTTTGTTACATCATGTTGTGCAATAACTAATAATTCATTTTTAATTGGATTAAAAAATGGAAAACTAATTAAAGGAAAAATAATTGAAGAAATTATAAATAAAAATGAAGAAAATATTTTAGATAGAATTGGAATAAGAATAAAGTTTGAAAAAATAATTCAAGCACATAAAGGATGTATCAATGTCATAGAAATAGATAATAGATTAGGAATCATAGTTACAGGAGGAGAAGACAATTATATTTATATAAGAAAATTATATGATTTAGAATTACTTACACCAATTAAAATAAAGGATAAATACATAATAACAATGGCAAAAATATCACAAACGAATTTATTATATGTTATGTGCTTAAATAAAATAATGAATCATTCAATTATAATCGGATATACTTTATCTGGAATAAAATTTGCAAAAAGTGATTATGGATATTATATGGGTATTGATTTTACCAAATCAGGAAATTTAGTTTCTTTAATTAATAAAATGGATATTGGTATTTTATATGGAAGTAATTTAAAAAGAATTCAAATTAAAGAAAGTGACGCTGATTGTAAGGAATTTATGGATAAGCAAAAGATATTAGATGGAGCTTTATGGATGCAATATGATTATTTTACTAGAACAAAATCTAATTCAAAAAAAAGAATTATTAGTTATTTAGCAAAAGATTATAGTTTTAATACTATAAATGTTGATAATATAAAATATTTTGATTAGAACGTTTAATAATTTTCTTATAAATGGAAATATAATTGTAAATTATAATATAATATTTATTCGTTTTGATTTATAATTTAAATTTAAAGGCTAAAATTAAATTAAAAAATTTTTTTTAATTTTCATTATTTAAAACAATAAATGTTCATAAAATTTATATTTAAAATTAAATGGGGATTGGG
>JAJNAB010024993.1:0-14148 GCA_023783335.1 Enoploplastron triloricatum | reverse complement strand
TTTCTAATTTTCTAACATAATCATTTAAATTTTCAAATCTATTAATATTTAATTTAAAAAATTCCTTTATATCATTTTTAAAAAATAATAATTGCTTTTTTAATTGATTTATCTTTGTTTCATTTATTAATTTTGTTATGATATCATTTATAATCTTATTTAAATTGTCTAAATTAGAATTTAAATTTGAAATTTCTTTTATAAAATCATCTTTTTGGTTTCCGCCTAATGCTATTATATCATAATCATGAATATTTTCTTTTTCTGGCTGTTTTTCATTTTCATCAATTAAATCTCTAATTTGATTTTCTTCTATTTTATTATATTTATAAAAACAATATGAAGTTATTTTATCAAATTTAAATATATCATTAATTGCAAATGTTCTTCTTCTTTATGTTCCTCTTCTTTATGTTCTTCTTCTTTATGTTCTTCTTCTTTATGTTCCTCTTCTTTATATTCCTCTTCTTTATGTTCTTCTTCTTTATGTTCCTCTTCTTTAGGATCTTCTTCTTCATTTTTTTCATCATTTATTTCATTAATTTTTAATTTATTTTTAAAAGTTTCTAAAGAATCATTTGTAACGAAATAAAGATATCCACTTTTTTTATCTATTTTTTTAATTACATAATCATCCAATAAAAGCTCATATTTTTTTCCTTCATTAATTTCATATTCAATTTTATAATAAGCTATTTTTTCATTATCATCTTCATTTAAACCATACTTTTTCAATTTTTCAAAATCTAATTTATTATTTTCTAAGTTATTGTGGTCTTCTTCATCTATTAGATTTAACCCTTTCAATTTATCAATTAATTCATTATTTTTACTTAATAAGTCATATATTTCATTCAAAATTTTTCCGACTTTATTATTATGTTCATTTAGTAATTCATTATATTTTTCATTTAACAAAACTTCATTTTTTTCATTAATCAGTTTCACTATTTCTGTTTTTTTATTTTCTATTTTTTCTAAAAATTTATCAATTTCCTCATTAATTTTTGAAATATCCAAATTCTTCTTATATTCTTCATTTATATCTTTTTTTAATTCGTTATATATTGCTTTACTTGGATCATATGAAATTAATGAAAATTGAGAATCTTTTTTTAAATCACAAGAAAGAAGTTCATCAAAGTCATCATTAAAAACATGATCAATGATAATCTTATAATATTCCTCTAATTTATTTAAGATTTTATTATTAATATCTTCTTTTTTTACAGATATATTTTCTACTAAGCCCTTAAAGTATTTTAGAAAAGAATTTATATTTATATTTCTTATTTCTTCGTTGACATTAATTTTAACTAAGTTTATCCATTCAATAGGTATTTTTTTATTATTTTCTTTATTACTTATGATTGAATTTTTAATTTTTTCTATTATATTACTTTTTATATTTTTTTCAGATATATCAAAATCTATATAATTCAATGTAGACAAATTTCTTAATATTAATAACCAAAAAGGAATGTAATCAATTTTATTTTCTTTTGATAAATCATATATAATAGATTCACTTGAAGAATTTATATAATTAAATAATTTATCTATAAAATTGCTATTATTCTCTATATAATATATAAATGATGGATTAAAAAGAGAATTATCTTCTTTAACTTTTTTTAAAATTCTTTTTGAATTCATAAGTTTTTTATCATCATTAAGTAATTTAAGGCAATCGTCTAATATAAAATTATTATATTTATTATTTATTATAACATCAGTAAATTTGTAGATATATTTTATGTAATCATTAATTCTCTGTAATGCTTTTTTTTTTCCTTCTTTTAAATTCTTAGAATTTATCCTTTTTTCTATATTTTCAACTATTATTTTTGGAGATGTCCATATTTCATCATCAGTAATTTCTTTATATAAAAAACAGCCTATTTCATTAGTAATATCTTTTGTATTTTGAAATTCTTTATCTAATAATTTAATTATTTCATCACTAATTTTACTAACACTTGCTGTTTTTTCATCCAAAACATCTCCAATTTTATATTTATCATTATTATTATATTTAAAAAATAAGTGAAATATATCATAAGGTTGAAAAATTGGTATTTTAATTTTAAGATTAGGTGACAATTTATCTGCTATTCCTTCGAAATAAAAATACTCATCTTCTCTTATATCATAAATTGTAATTTGGTTATTAATATCATCAATGAAATTTTTAAGTTTATCTAAATTATGTAGTTCATTCATAAATTTAGATAAAAATTCTGCTCTTATCATACTTTTTACTATTTTCCTTTCTTTATTAATTAAATTACCATTTTCTTGCTCAGATTTTTTTTCATTTATATAGTTAATAATATGTTCTATTTCTGGTATTGAAGCTAATTCACTAGATATTTCTAAATATTTTTTATATGATATATCAGAACTTATTAATTTACTTATTTCCTGATCTATTTTTGAATACCAAAATATTAATTGATAAAATTTATTTTCTTTATTTATATTATTCAAATCAATATCTGTTGAAATCCCTCTTCTTGGCCATTTAAAGTAATTTTGTTTTCTACTATTTGTATCTTTATTAAATTCTATAAAATCTTTAACTTTTTTATCTAATTGTCATATAATTTTTTATTAATATTTTTACTTTCTAATAAATTATTTATTTCTTTTAATATCAAATCTTTCATTTTAGAACTATTTTCACAATTTTCATTTATTTTTTCAATTAATTTAGTTGTTTTTTTAATATATTCCATAATTTCTTTATTATTTTCTTCAAAGGTTTTACCCAGAAGAAACTTAGTTTTTAAGCCAGTTAAATTATTATTATATTTTTTGATTATTTCATCATTAAAACAAATTTTTAATTTTTTTATATTTTTTAATTCTTCTTCAGTTAATGTTATTTCATTATCGAAATTAATATCTTTTTTAATATTATTTTCATTTTCATTATTCATTTCATTTTCATCTTTCTTATCTTCATTTATGAAATTTATATCCATTATATTTCTATATTTCCATAAAATGCTAGTATTTTTTTCACAAAAGAATTTTAAATCTAATATATTTTTAATAATACTTTTACAATCATTGTTATCAATTATAATTTCCATAGTATCAATTGTATCTTTTTCTAGATAAGATAATGAATTTTTTAGATATTTTATTATATTTGGAAATTTTTCAAAATTCAAAATAAGTGATAAAATATGGCATATCATAGGAATAGATTTTTCAGATGTAAATAATTTTGAATGATTTAATTTTTCCATTTTTCTTTTTTAATATTACAAAAATCATATATTTCATCCATTATTTCTTTTATCTTTTCAACTGAAGAATTATCAATATAATAATATTCTTTATTATAATATAAATAGCTTCCCTTAGATAATATCAAGGAATTTTGTTCATTTAAAACAAAATAAGGAATTATGCTATCTTGTTTTAATTCATCAAATTTTAATGAATATTTCTCTTTTCCTATTCTTACTAGTATATTATAATTTTGTTCATATAAATATGACCATATTCTTATGTAATCTTCATTAAATTTTAATTCTTTATTAAACATATCAAAAGGATATAAATCTTTTATTATTTTAAATAATGTGGGATATTCAAATAAAAGTCTAATTAATTTTTCAAAACTATTTTTGTTTTTATATTTTAATAATTCATCTAAGGCAAAGCATAAATCACTTGTATTTGGATTGCTTAATAAATTAATATTTAATGTTGGATCATATAATATATTTGCATTCTCATTTTTGAATATTTCATTTAATAATTTTAATCTTAATAAATATTTCTTTATACCATTATTCTTTAATAATTCTTCATCTTCTAATTTTTTCATTTCTTGTAAATTTGAAATTTTATCAATATTATTTTCTATATTTCTTAATAAATTTTTAATGATATTTATTTGGTAAAATTTAGCTTTTATTTTTGGATCAATTTTCAAATTATTATCCAATAAAGTTATTGTATCTTCAATATTATTTGTTATATTCCTTATTTTTATTTTATTAGCTGGAATTTTCATACAATTTTCAATAAAATTTTTGAAGCTAAAATTATCAGATTTTATAATATTAGCTGCATAATTTTGTATTGTTTTTAAATCATTTATTATGTCTTTGAATTCAATTTTATAATCTTGCTTTTCATCGACTTTAAATCTTGGATCGGGCTTTTTTTTTAAAATATTATAAGTTTTATCTATAAATTTTTTTCTATTTTTACTATTATATGATATATAAGATCTCCAATAATAACTTTCTAATACACATTTAAGCCATTCTTCTATATTATAATTTTTATTTTTTCTGAATGTTTTATTGTAATCCCTTGAAATAAAAGTTAATATCCTTGAAGTAAAATGGGCACCTCCAGCAACTAGATCAGTGTTATTAGTTGTTTCTGAAACTTGGTTTTTATGATATGTAGCTAATCTTCCGCAAAAATCTGACCAAAAAAGAGTATCATTTTTAGAATCATGAATATTTTTATATAATAGAGTTGTTATATCTCTTGGCTCTAAATCAATTGAAGGCATTGTAAACTTTATGCAATTATTAAACAACATTTGATCTATTTTTTTAGCCCCTTTTGAAAGAGGATTATATATAATAAATAATCTGAAATTTTTATTAATTTTAGATTTATCAAAAATTAGATCGTTATCTCCTGATTCATATATATTTAAAGTTTTTAATTCTCCACATAATGAACTTAATTTTTGGGAGATTTGTTCAGATGCAGTTTCAATTCCATCTAAACAAACAAAATTTCCTTCTTTTATTCCTTTAATAAATTCCGAATCTTTTTTTTGGAATCTTGACATTGTAGAAGTCAAGAATATCAATTCATTTTTTGCCTCTATATATTTTTCTTTTTCTTTATTATTATTTTTTTTTTTTATTTTATTATCAATTTCATTCAAAACTTTATCTAAAGTTTTTACATTTAATTTACTATAACTTTGAATATCCTCATTTCCTATAAATTTCAATATTTTATTTATTTTAGTTTTTTCTGAATCATTAAAATCATCTTTCATAATAGATTGCCCAGTGAATATTGAAATTCCAGAATTAGCATTTAATTGATAAATACTTAAATTATACCCTAATAATTCAGCAAGTAACATTATAATATAAGATTTTCCTGATGCAGTTAATCCTTGAATTATTGGGACTTTATCTGCTTTAATACAGCATAATAAAAATAGAAAACATAATTTTTCTGATAAAGTCATAGAATTAAATTTATTTATAAGCTCATATTCTTTTTTTTTTGGTTTTTTAATTTTTACTTTTATTTTATTATTATTTTTACTATTTAAGGATGCATAAAATTTCAAGTGATTATCAGTATAAGAAATTGAAGGACTAAAAAGAAAAGAATCTAAATTTAATATTTTTTGAGCTTTTAAAATATTTTCTCCTTGAGTAAAATGGTGTTGAAATATTATAGTCATAAAAAATGTTTTATCAATTTCAGGTAAACTTGTTCTTAATGAAATATATTTTTTAACTTCATTTAATGTAAAAGCAAACTCTCCAATACCATTTTCTGCAATTTCCTTAGATTTAATAAAATTGTCATAAAATTGTTTTGCCTCATCTTGAGTAAATTGAAGTTCTTTTTTACCCTTATTTTTAATATTTTGCCTCTCAAATAAATTCTCTATAATATTTTTAATATCTTGAGCAGAAGGATTTTCAACAATATAATAGATAGAATTATTAATTATATTTATAGGTAATTTTTCTTTTGTCATATCATCAGAAGAATTAAAAATACAAATTAAATTTATATAATTTTTGGTTATAGGTGTACCATTTACTAATATTTTTGAGCCTTTTTGACCGAAAATATCATTTATAATTCCTAATATTGCAGGAGTAGCATTATTAATTCCTTCTAAAATAATTAAACTATTAATATTATTATCATCTTCACATTCCAATGCTTTACAAAAATCAGTCTTTGAAACAACTAAAGTTTGGACACCATTAATAGTTTTAAATACAGTTTTTCCAAATAAATCTTCAATTTTTGTAAATTTTGTAATTGTGATTTTAATTGGCTTTAATCCTGTTAATTTGCAATAATAATCTATAGCCTTTGATTTACCTTGTCCGCAAGAACCTTCAAAAACAATTGGAGTTTTTGTTGATATTCCAAAATGAATAATATCTAATAAATTTTTCATTTTTGTTGTGAATATAATATCATTATTAATATCTTCTTCTTCTTTTTTTTCTTTATCCTCTTTTTTTATTTTATTTTCTATAAAAAATTCAACTTTAGTTTTATATAATAAAGATGTAACAATATTTTTTTTCTTTTTTAATGGGGATTGATTTAAATTGTTATCATAATATTCATCTATTTTAAACAATGAATTTAATTTTTGAATGCAAGTTTGACTTGTTTTATTATCTAATAATTTTTCCCTATTTGGAATCAGGCCTAAAAGTAATATATATATTACTAACTTTAAATTTTCTTCCTCCATATTTTCTCTGATTTTATTTAATTCTTTTAAGATTCTAAAACAATTCATTTTTTGAGCTAAAGTAAATTCATTCTCTTGCTTAAATATTTCTATATATTTTTTTATATATTCATCCAACTTTTCTAATCTCTTTTTAGAGCTTATAACGTTTTTTTCTTCATTTGGAGAATATTTATTAACAAAGATTAAAGTAAATCTTGATAAAAATGCATCAGATAATTTTGACTCTTCTCCTTCATTACATGTGGCAATAATTCTAAAATATTTTCCTAAATCAATTTCTTTTCTATTTTCATCTGTATAAGTGTTTTGTATATCTTCATTTAATGTTATTTTTTTATTACCTGTTAAACATTCATTTAATCTTTCTAAATTTTCTGTCTTTACATCGGTAATTTTTTTTAATATTAATAATTTATTCTTTATTACAGCTGAAAGTAAAATTCCTGGTTGAAATTCAATGAGTAAACTATTATTTGCTATCTTCGCTTTTTTATCATTTTCAAATAATTTTTTTTCAAAATTATGTAAAGCATATTCTAACCATGAATTCTTTTTGATATTTATTTTTCCTTTTTCCTTTTTTATTAATTTTTTTATTTCTTCCTTGTTTTTTTCAAAATTTAATAAATATTTTAATTTGCTTTCAATATTATTTACTCTTAAAATTTCATATATAGCTTTTAAATAGAATAATTTAGCATCTTCTTTGATAAATGGAACATTCGATCCTATTAATTGCGACATTGTAATTTCTGAATTTAAAGAAACTATTTCAATATCATTATTCTTTATTAAAAATTTTTTTGCAAGATATGTTTTAAAAGAACTGGGACCAGAAATCAATATCGGTTCGTCATCACTAGAAAGAAGCATTTTAAATAAAGAATTTAAAATACTTGGAAGATTATTAAGTTCTTCGAATAAATCTTCCTCATAAACTCTATAATATAAGGTAATATAACCTTTTTTTATATAAATTTTTTTGTTTTTTTTATCATGTTTTAATCTTGGCTCAGCATAATATAAATCTTTTAATTCATTTAATTCTTTTTTTCCGAAAATATCTGATAATAATTTACAAATTAAATTTAGTCTTTCTTCAATCAAGGATTCATTTGTGGAACTTAAAATATAAAATAGTATATTTTCTTCAATTCCAATATTTTTGAAATTAATTGAGTAAATTGTTTGCTTATTCATCCTTGTAAAAAGCTTTGAGATATCTCTCAATGACCAATTATTTAATGTTTCTTCTTCATTTATTTTCATCATTAAAGTCCCACATTTTTTAGCTTCTTCTTTTGTAAATATTTCACTACTTTCGAATTTTTTCTTATATATACTTACACAAATTTTTTCAATTTCATCTTGAATTCTATCGGGGTAATTAATAACCTTTATTTTAACTTTTATTTTTTCAGGTAATTCTTTTCTTCCAAATGTTTCCCTAGTGTTTTGGCATATAATAAAGAAAAAATTCGGATTAATTTTAATTTCATTCTCTATTCCAGGAATAATTATATATTTATTATATTTCAATTCTAGACAAGGAGTTATAGCTTTCATGCAATCTTCAGATGATATATTGAATTCATCGCCAATAAAGACATTTCCTTGCTTCATACTTTTTGTTAGAGGGCCTTTTCTAAATACAAGCTTTCCATCTTCCATTGATGAAACACCATAATAATCTGAAGGTCTAGTAAATTGATTAAAAGTATGCATATAAAATGGATTTTCATATTCAATATCTAATATTTTTTCTCTTATATAAGCAAATGCCCTAGCACCTATTGTTTTTCCAATACCAGGAGGACCAATAATACATAAGTATTGATTAATTAATGAACATGCATATAATTGAACCATAAAATTTTTTAAAGTTTGAGATTCATCGAAAAAATATTCTTCATCTCCTAAATTTCTTTTTTCTTTATTTTTTTCAAGTAATTCCTCTATTAAAATATTATAAATATCTTTGTTATCATCACTTAATTTTTCTTCAAATAATAATTCAAAAACAAAGTTTACTATTGAATTAAATTTAATATTTGGATAAATTGAAAATTTATTTGTTAATATGATAACACTTCTAATAAACTTATTAATAGAAGACATAGATAAATATTTTTTAGAATTTTCATCAATTTCATTAATATTTTGCTCTAAATAACTTATGTTGTTATCAATAATAGATGTATCATTAGGATTTGAAAACTTTGATAATATTCCTATTTTTTCTAATAAAATCAAAATTTCATCTTCATTCAAATTTATTTCTTTTTTAATTTCAATTTGTTTTTTTTTATTTTTTTCAAAATGATGTTTTTTGGCTTCTTTTTTAACTTTTTTTTTATTAGATTTATTATTTTCATAATATTCTCTTTGATATTTCTTTAATAAAATTTGTATTAAATTTTTAATTTCATCTTTATCTTTTATAGAAAACTGATCTTCTAATGTTATTACTTGAAATCTATTGACAAAAGCTGGAGAAATTTGATTAATTTGATCAAAATTAGATGTTGAAATAATTCTGAAATTTTTATGAATTTTTAATTTTGGTTTTTTGGAATATTCTGGAACCTCAAAATAATTTTCTTCATCATTATTTTTTTTATCTAATAATCCATTTAGTCTTTCAATAACTCTTGAAGGAGCTTCATTAATACTATCTAGCACAATACATTTTCCATCTTCTATAGAATTATATAGAAATCCAGGTTCAAACTTTAATTTATCTTTACCATTTTCACTTATTAATTTTTGGGAACCTATTAATTCAGTACATTCCAAATTTTTTGTGCAATAACAAATATTGAAAATACCATCTTTTTCTCCATGTATACTATTGAAATATTCTGCACACCATTCAGCAATTTGTGTTAGCCCACTTTCATTATTTCCCAAAAGAATTATATTTTGGCCATTATTTAGGCAAATAAATATACTATTGATAGCATCTAAAAGACTATTATTTATATAACAAAAATCAAATTTTTTTACTATTTTTTTCACTTTTTCATTTTTTTTCTTTTCAATTCCATAAGATTTTATTAATTTTATTAATTCTTCCTTTTCATTTTTCCTATATCTGCCTCCATAAATAGTCATAATTACATCATAAATATCTTCTTCATTATTTAAACATTCAATAACAGATTCTATTTCTCTTATAGTAAAGCATAAAACTTCATTTTGTAAATTATTATTTTTTTCCCATTCTACCCATTTGTAATGTAAATCAACTATATTTTTTATCAATTGTTTTTTTTCTTTATTTTTCTTTTCATCTTCTATAAAACCTATATTTTTTGCAATACCTATCCCAATTTCTTCCATTTCATTTTTCTCAATATCTGGGAAATTGATAGTCTTAAATCTTGATATAAATTCAGATGATAATTCATGTCTTTTTCCAGCAAATGCTCCTTTATTAGGATTTTGTGTTGCAACTAATGCAAAATTTTTATTTTTCCTGACTTCTAATAATGTATTTCCATTAGTTTCTACACTTAATAATTCATTATCTAATGATTGTTGAATGCATTGTAATACATTAGATGGGGCTAAATTTATTTCATCAAGTAATAAAATGTCTCCATTTCTATAAGCCTCAACAAAAGGCCCTTCTTTTACACTTAAGCCAGTAATGGATTTATTATCACTCACAAATTTTGCAGTCATATCATCAATTCTAGTTTCTTCACTTAAATTAAATCTTATTAATTTTACTTGCTTTTCTGGATCCTTATTATGTATAAATTTGTTTATATAATTAGCGGCAATTAAGCTTGTTCTTGTCTTTGCAGTACCTGTATTACCCTCAAGTAAAACTGGAACTCCCATTAAATTATAATGAATTAGCAAAGCAAGTCTTTCTTTTGAATTATCTGTTAAAATAAACCCATTCCTTTTAAAAAATTTATATTTTTCTTTACTATCAGTAAATTCCTTTATAATATTGGTTAAAATAGAATTGCAAGTTTGAAAATTTTTTGTTATTTGTTCTATTTTATTTTTATATTTTTCATCTTTTTTTATTTCCTCATTAATTAAAAATTTACCACTTTCGTTTTTTATATCTTTTATTTCTTCTATTTTTTTTTCTATAATATTGCCACTTTTTGTATATGGAATTATATCATCGCTTTCTTTCCTTTTTATAGTTGTTTTATTTTCATCTACATCTTCATCTTCTTCAATTAATTTACTATTGTCTTTTTTTAAATCATCTGCTATTTCCTCTAATTTTTTTTGACCTTCCTTTAAATCTTCTATTGACTCTTTAAAAGACTTTTGTTCTTTTTTATCTTTTTTGTCTTTTTTTCTTTTATTTTTCTTATATTCTTCACTAGAACTTTCTGAAAAACTTCTTTTTTTATTCCTTTTATTTTCACTTTTTGAACTTGAATCAGAGTCTTTTTGAAATCTACTATTTCTTGATTCTTTTGAATCGTCACTATCATTTCTATTTACTTTTTTCTTTTGATTCTTTTTTTTTTCCTCTTTTTTATTTTTTTTATTTTGATTTTTTTTATGATTTTTATTATCAGAAGAATTATCTCCATTTGAATCATATGATTTGTTTGAATCTTTGGATTTATATTTATGTTTTGTTTTTTTGTCTTCCTTATAATTATAACTACTGCTATTATTGTTGCTATAGCTATTACTATTATTAGAATTTTCTGAATGTTTATGCTTATCCATTTTAGGTTTTTTTTTCTTCCTTTTCTCATAAGAAATGCTTTCTTCTCTTTTTTTTGACTTTCTCCTTTTACTTTTATTTTTTGTTTTTTTATTTTTATAATTATATGAACTATCTTCTTTTTCTTCATCACTTTCACTAGTACTTTTTTTTCTTGAACTTTTATGATTTTTCTTATTATTGTCAATATCTGAAGAACTATTTTCATTAGATTCTGAATGATTTCTTTTTTTCTTTTCTTTTATACTTTTTATTTTTCTTTTAGAATTCTTTTTATATTTATATTTTGTTTTTTCATTATCACTTTCATCTTCATTTTGACTTTCACTTTCGCTTTCACTTGAAGATTCGACTTCTCTTTTTTTAGATAATGTTTTAGAATTTGAATGTTTTTCCTTTTTTGATTTATCATATTTTTTAGAAGAATTATTTTTTGAAGGATATTTATCTTCATCTGAACTTAAATCTTTTTGATTATTTTTTCTTCTTTCTGAGATTTTTTTATTTTTGCTTTCTTTGAATGAATCATCATTATCATCATCACTTGAACTTATTTCTTTTTTTTTATTTTTATTTTTTTTTGAATAATAAGAATATTTATCTTTATTTTTTTTTTTATTCTTATTTTTATTTTTTTCTCTTTTTTTATTTCCTGAGGAAGAAGATGATTTTTCATCATCATATTTTGAATTCTTTTTCTTTGAGTAAGATTTATTTTCTTCTGAATAAGATGAATAGCTTTTTTCATCATCTTCATCACTTGATATATTTCTTTTTTTTTCATTCTTTCTTTTTTGTTTTGAAATTTCTTCTTCATCCTCTTCATATATAAAATTATTTTTTTTATATTTTTTATCTTTGTGCTTTTTTATGCTTTCTTTTTTTCTTTCTTCTTCACTTGCTTCATCTTCATTAAACTTTTTTTTTCTTTTTTCTTTTTTCTTTTTTTGATTTGAAGGGGCTTTTTCTTCTTCAGTTGAATTGTTATTTTTATCATTACTAAAACTAGCTCTATTATGCTTTGTTTTATCTTTATCTTTCTCTTTTTCTTTTTTTCCTTCTTTTCCTTCTTTTCCTTCTTTTTTTATATTTTTATTCTTTTTTTTATCTTTATTTTTACTTCGTTTATCTTTATCTTTAGATATATTTAATTTTGAACTATTTTCACTACTTGGATTATCCTTTAGATCTTCATTTTCATCATCTTTTAAAAACTTTATATTATCTTTTTGGCTTATTTTTTGAGAATTATTTTCATTAGTTTCTTTATTTAAATTTTTTATATTTTTATCGCCTTCTTTATTATTTGTTTCTTTTGATGAATTTAAAGCTACCTCATCTTGAATATTATTAATTGCTAAATTATCTTCTCCTATATTTTTTTTATCATAAGTTTTATTTTTTTTTTTATCTTTATCTTTAGAAAGATTATCTTCAATATTTTTACTATTATTATTATCTGATGATAGGTCATCTTCCTCTTTCTTTTTATCCTTTAATATCTTTTTATTTTTTGAACGTCTATCTGAAAATAGGCTATCTTCCTCTTCATTTTTATTTTTAGAGGTCTTTTTATTTTCTTTTTTTGTATTTTTGAGAGATTTATTAGACGAATTAGTTCCTTCTTCATTGGAGTCTTGATTTTTTTTAACATTTTTAGATTTCTTTTTTGATTTATCCTTTTTCTTTTCTTCTTTAGATAAATTGTCTTCTTCATCTGAAATTTTTACTTTTTTAATATTTTTTTTTTCATTAGATGAATCTTTATTATGATTACTTTTAGGAGATTTTTCATAAGAAGAATGATTTTTTTTACTAATTTCTTTTGATTTAGATTTTTCATCATTGCTATCACTTAAAGAAATTTTTTCACTTAAATCATTAGATTTATTTACCTTATCTTTATTTTTTGATGAATCATTTTCTTCACTAAGGTAACTAATATCTGAATCATCCTTTTTTTTTTTTTCTTTTTTCTTTTTATGATGGCCGTCATGAGATAATTTTTCTTTTGATTTTTGATTTTCAGAATCTTCTTTGTATTCTTTACTTGAAATGCTTTTACTTTTACTACTACTTTTATCATCTTCATTAATTTTTCTTTTTTCTTCTTCTGATTTTTCATTTGACTTTAATTTTTTAAGGCTTTTTTTATTTGTTTTTTTTCCTTCATTTTGTTGTTCATCACTTGAAATTTGCTCTTTATCTTCTTTGGATTTATTACTAGAGCTAGACTTTACTCTTATTTCATCTGAATATTTTTTATTTTTTGATTTACTTTTAAATCGCTCTTCAATTTTTTTTTTCGATTTATGTCTAACTATTTGAGAGTCTTTTTCTTCTTTTTTTTGCACCTCTGAATCTGAGGAATTAGAGGATATTTTTGAGCCCTTTTTATTTTTATCTTTTCCATGAGAGTCTTTTCTTTTTGATATCATTTTATCTTTTTTTGATTTAGATTCTTTTTTCTTAGAAAACTTTTCTTCATCACTTATTTCTGAATCTTCTTCTCTCTCTTCTTTTTTCTCTGTATCATTTGTTTTTTTCTTTTTTTTATCTTTTTTTTCTTTTTTCTTTTTGCTCTCTTTACTATCATTTCTTTCTTTCTTCTCTTTTTTCTCTTTTTTCTCTTTTTTCTCTTTTTTCTCTTTTTTCGTTTTTTCCTTATTATTTTTTTCATGTGCTTTATCTTTCTTTCTTTTACTGGATTGATGTTTTGAGTCAGTTTGTTCATCTAAATCTGAATTATCTGATTCTTTAGTCCTTTCTTCCAAGTCTTTAATAAATCCTTCTTCCATTTATATATAATTAAACTATTGTTGTTAATATAACTCTAAGCTTATATTTAAAAATAGTTAAATAAAAGCTATCAATTTTTCTTAATATTTATTATTGAAATGGGGATTGGGGATTGGGGATT
>JAJNAB010024992.1:0-14157 GCA_023783335.1 Enoploplastron triloricatum | reverse complement strand
TTTTTTGATATCATCTCTAATTCTGAATTTATTTCTATCCACAAGAACTGGAAAATGGATCATATCCCCATATTAATCTTTAATATTAAATTTATTTTTAAAAATTAAAATTTTATTTCAAGTTATATCTAAAATAAATAATAAATATTTATTCAATTGAAAATAATAAAATTAAATAATAACTTAAAATGAACAACACTGCAAATAACCCAATGATCCCAAACAGTCCAACAAATAATAATCCAATATTAAATCAAGATAAAAAAACTTTTATAAATAAACTATATCTAGATCCAATAGAAAGCCTTAATTATAAAATATCCCTAAATAAAAGTAAAGGATTTCGGATAAAAAAAGATTATTCAAAAACGAATGAAGAAGTCGGTGTTTCTCTCCCAAATATGGGTATGACAAAGAATAATTTGACAAGTATAAATAAAACCCAAGGTAGTGTAATAATTCAAAATTGGGAAACAGCAAAAAATATTCCTAAAGATATAGGGGATATGATCCATTTTCCAGTTCTTGTGGATAGAAATAAATTCAGAATTAGAGATGATATCAAAAAAGGCTTAGCTTTTACTTCAACAAGTCGAAAATTTAATTTTGATAAAGAAAAAATAAGAAAAGATGGTGAAAAATTAGTAAAATCAATATATGTTAAAGAAAATGTCCAAAATTTAGCTCTTACAATGCCAACAAGTTATTTATCTTCTCAAAATACTCAAAATAATTTTCTTTCATCATTTCCAACTGAAGGGATTGATGCAAATAAAAAAATTGATAGAAATTTGATGACATTTCAGATGAAAAAAAAAGAACCAAAAGAATTAGCTATAATTACTGAGCCGGAAATTCCACAAGATTTAAGCACTCAGGTTAATATGGCTATGACTGCACAACCAATGACTCCTCAAATTAAATTTGAACCAAAAAAAACTTCAAAATTAATAGATTTTTCTACTTTTAATAAACATTTATATTTAAAAGACAATGATTTTCTTTATGCAAAAAGAGTAGGAGGCCCTGTTGATTATGTTTTATGTTCTTATCAAGATATTAATCAAAAATCTAAAATTTCGAATAATACTTTACAAAGTATAAATAAAAAAAAATTGCAACCTTTAAAAAAAAAAGCTAAAGTTAGTGAATATATCACTATATCAAAAAATACAGTTTTGCATTATCAGAAGGGAGTTCCTGTAGTTTATTCTATTCAAGAATGGATTGATAATTATAATAAATATAAATTATTAATGAAAATTCCTCTTTTTAAAAATTTTAAAAACGCAAAATTATTTGATTCTTGGAGAAGATTTTATAAAAAAACAAAAAGACAATATTATACCGAAAAATTAAAAAAAAAATTTTTCTTCATAGATAAGCATTTATTAAATGGAATTCTAGAAACAAGAAATTCTTTAAAACAAATGAAATCTACAAATATTTTTGAAATGAAACAAACTGGCTCAGTTTTATTAAATCAATTTAATGAATTGCATAAGCATAATTTGGTTGCAACTGATAAAAAAATAGAGAGCTTTAGAAGCATTGCAAAAAATATAATTTCAAATGCTTGCAACAATTCATACCAAGACTATAAATTATTAAAAAAAATTACTTTAGATGATAATACAAATGCGGGTGCTGTTTCAGAAGAAAAAAATCCAGATGACAAAAAAAAATTGGAAAATATCGAAAGTAATATCCAAAATTTTATAAAAAATGCAATTCCGTATGCCCAAGATGCAACAAGAAAGACCCATTACAAAAAATTATTAAGATATATTCGAGTTATGGATTATATTTTTAATGAAGCTAAATTTGAAGCAATAGAATTTTCCTTAGAATTATTGGATAAAAAATTTAAAAGATTATATGAATGTTATTTAAATCATTGGATAGATCCTCCCATTATTATCACTAAAATTTTATGTATGGGGGAAAAAATTTATTATAATCCTTCAATAAGATTAATATATGAATCTTTATTTGATAATTTTATCCAAGAAACAATATATTGTGTTATATATAAGAAAAATTTTATTGATCCGCAGGAATTTCCAAGATATATGTCTTGCTTTGAAGAAGTTTTCGAAATTAGTGTTGATCAGAATTCAAATTTAAATATGAGAATAAAAGAAACTGAATCAATAACAAATTTATTTGAATCAATAAAAGATAATTTTGAATTATGCCATCAAGCTATTAATAAATGTGTTGATAATCTAAGACCACTTCTTTTAAATTATTTAAAGAATAGTAAAATTAATTTTCATGAATTAGAAAAAACTGCAAATCCTACACAATTAAAGGATTTATTGACAGAATTTCAAGAAAAAGAAAAAGAAATTAAGCAATTAAAGCCAATTATAAATGTAGGAATTTTTGAATTTCAATTAGATGATTTATTAGATTTAGTTTCACAAGCCCCAAGAGAATGGATAGAAAAATTGAATAGAGTTATTCCTAATGTTTTAATTACTAAAGTAAAAAGTTCTATTGAAAGAATGAGTGGCCATTTATCCGATTTAAGTGTGAACCCAACAGATATAGAAAGTTTTATAAAATTAAAAAAAGCTGTAGAAGCTTGTAATAAAGAAAAAAAATTACATGAGGATATGGCTAATGATATTTTAGATTTACAAACTATTATTGATGCTAATAAAGATATAAAATTACAAGAATTTGATAATAAATTAATAATTGAATTAAAAGATATTTCTGTAAAATTTGATAGAAAATTGGATTCTACATCTTATTTTATAGATAATAATATACAACAATTTAGATTAGATTTAAAAAATGAAATTTCAAAATTCGATGACCAAATTAAAACTATGATGAGTGATTTGAATAATGATGTTTTAAATACATATAATGAGGATTCATTTAATGCTATTGATTATCTAGAAGAAAATTCTTTAAAAATTAAAAAATGTTTAATGATGAAAGAAAAATATCAGCAACAAGAAGATGGTTTAGAACTTGATAACACAATGAGAAGCGATTTCGAAAATTTAGACAATTTAGTTTATGAACAAGAATTAAAAATGAATTTATGGAATAGTGTTAAAGAATTCCAAGATAAATCTCGTGAATGGGAAAATGAAAAAGTTGCAAAAGTTAATTTAACAGAAATGAAACAATTAATTAAAAAATGGTTAGATTTATGCGAAGTTGCCTTAGTTGATATAGATTTGCCAACTGTTCCAGAAACATTAAAAAAGAAGGTGCAAGTGTTTGAACAATTAGAACCTGTTTTTGAAGCAATTCAAAATCAAAATATTTTATTAGTACCTCATTTATTAGGTAATTTAAATGAATTATTAAAAGTTGAGATAAAAGAAGAAAACCCTTTAACATGCTATCAAATTAAAAGTTTGCCTGAAATTTTTGATAGAGTTCCGGAAATAAAAGAATTGAATTTTAGGGCAAATGAAGAAAGAAGATTACAAGATTTAATAAAGACAGTAAAAGAGTCATTTTATCCAAGAAATATACCAATTTTAGCGACCTATAACAAGCCAGATTTTGATAAAGAATTTGAATTTGTTGAAGAAAATTTACAAATGTTGAATAAAATATATTTAAATAAATATTATGCTTGTGTCTATGATCAACTGAATAAATTAACTCAAGAATTTAATAAATATTATAAATTTTTGCAATTTTTCACATATTATCAAAAATATATTGCTAAAAGTTCAGGAATAATGGAAAATACAGATTTTATGAAGGCAATGCCTGCTGAGCATAAAAGATTAATGAGTGAAAATCAAAAAAAGAATTTATTAAATAATTGGAAAGATAATCGTAGTGTTCAAAAATTTTTGGATCATGTATATGATAAACAAATGGGCATAATTAATTCAATTATACAATCATATGAAAAGGAATATAAAGCAATTTCTACCTTTTTTGATATGAAAAGAAATGAAATACCAAGATTTTATGCTTTGAGTAATAATGATATTAATGATATTTATAGAGAAAGAGAATCAAAGGAAATAAAACAAAAAATGATATATAAAATGTTTCCATGGATAAAGGTAATAAATATAGGAGATGATCAAGATGAAGTTATTAAATTTACTACTATTGATGATGAAAATGTTCAAATAAAATATGGGAAAAATAGAACTTTGAAAGAATTGGTGGAATTTTTAGAAGGATGCTTAGTTAGAAAATTAAAAGATAATTTTAAAACTTTCAAAAAAGAGTATGAAACTTCACAAAAAGCAAAAAGTAATAAAAAACCAAAAGAAGTTATTAATGAATTAATTATGAATAAAGATAATATGGCTCAAGGTATTTTTAATTGCATGTTTTATTTAACTATGGATAATTTAGAAAAATCATTATATCAACCAGATGAAGCTTTTGATAAAATGTTTGATTTATATAATGATATAAAAGACGATAAAATAGTAGGGTTTGTCAATCAAATTAAAAATGATAATATTACACCAATTCAAAAAAGAATACTTATAAATATAATATTTTTATATAATTATTCTAAATCAGTTATAGAATATCTTATAAGAGAAGATGTAACTACAAATAATGATTATAATTTTGCAAAATTGATAAGTCCAAAAATTGAAAATGATTCTTTTATGTTGCATTTTATTTCATTTGCAATAGAATATGGGTATGAATATGTAGGATTACAAAATAATTTTTTAATTTTGCCTGAAAGCGAAAAAATGTATTTATCTTTTGCTCATGCAATAAATTATAAAAAACCTTTCCAAATATATGGATTAAATAATGGAACAAAAAAAGAAACTTTAAAAGTTTTAGCAAATATTTGTGGAAAAAGAATAAATTATTTTTATGCAACATCCTATTTCTCTTTGGAATCTTTTAATAAAATATATCATGCAAATAGAAAAACAGGTTGTTGGTTATGCATTGGCGAATGCCAAAATATTAATTTTGATTTAATTGAAGTTTTAGCCACAAGAATTTCTGATATATATAGAATTATGCAATCAAATGGAGCAGAAGAAGAAGATTTTGTTGCAGGGGAGGAAAAATCCACAATAAAAATGAATATATTTTTCTATAGGGAATTATCTTATTATACTCCATTTAAAAATGACTCAATTCCAAAAATAATTAAAAATTATTATAGACAAATTGCCTTACCTAAATTAAATTATAGTTATTATTTAAATGAAATTTTGATTAATTTTGACTTTGAAAATTATGAAGAAATTACAAATAAGGTTTTATATGTTTTGAATTATGTTTCTTGTAAAATGAGTGCTATGAAAAATACAAATTTAGTAATGATATTTTTATTGAAAATTGTCGATGATATAAATAAAAATATAAAAACGATAGATAAAAAAAATTATAAATTATATTTAAGAAATTTGCTTAAAGAAATATTTTTGCATTTATTAAATGAAGAAGAAAAAGAAGATTTCCGAAAATTTTTGAACGAAGTATTTGAAATGAAAGATTATAAAGTTGATCTCCCTCCTGAACATAATATTAATAATGAAGAAGAAGAAGAAAAATATGAAAATGAAGAAGACAAAATAATTTCCGAAGCCATAAAAAAAGAATTTAATAAATATAAAATAAATAATAAATATTTCCAAGAACAAACAAAATATTTATATAATGCCATAAATCATTTCAATAATTTTGTTATATGTGGACCTCCTTATTCAGGAAAAACTACAATATTAAGTTTATTACAACAAGTTTCAGTAAATTTGTCAAATTTAGATAAAAGCAAATTTCATAAAATTTTAAATATGAGAATTTATCCCAAAAGTAAAAGCGTTTTGCGATTTTTTGTAGAAAATAAGCTCGAACGTGCTTATAGATTCAATAACAATTATTTTTATAATATGATATCTATGTTTGATGATGATAATAATGAAATTTTAGAAAAATTAAACAGTCAATACTCTAAATATATCGGCTATAAAATACTTGAAGAAGATGAAGAATTGACTCCTGAAGTTTTAGATAAAAAATTTAAAACAATTGAAGAAGAATATCAAAAAGAAGAAGAACAACAAGCACAAGCAATGTTAAATTTTAATAAAGAAAAAGATGATACTAAAGTAAAAATATATAAAAATTTAATATTAGATGGCCAAATTGATGATACATGGCTAGAATATATAAATAATTTTTATGATAAAGAAAACTTTTTAGCTTTAACAAATGGAGATAAAATTAATTTTAGAGATAATTTTAAAGTATTTTTCGAAACCGCAAATTTAAAAAATACTCCTCCATCATTTTTAACAAGACAAATTATTGTAAATTGTTCATATGAAAAAAATCCTTGGGAATCAGTTTTATATAATTGGATTGAAGTAAATCCTAAAGTTATAGAAAATTCAACATTAAAAAATTATATTCGTGGTTTATTTGAAAATTATTTCCCAAGAATTCAAGATTTTATAGAACATAATAATATAAAGAGTATAACTATATCTAATAACTATATAATGAAAACTTTAATTACGATTTTTGATTCCATTTTTCCGATGTTTAATTTCGAAGAAATAAAAATTGGAAGAAGAAATTATAATGTAACTCCAAAAATTGAAATTATTAAAAAATGTTCTTTATCAATATTTATTTTTAGTTGCGCTTGGACTATGAATTTATTATCAAATTTTGTAATAAAAACAAAAATAGAAAAATTAATAAGTGATATTTTTAAAGCCGATGATTTAAAAGGGCCTATTTTTGATTATTATATTGATGAAAATACTAATGATTTTGAGTTATGGTCAAATATTTTAAAAGATCCTTATTATAATACTACTTTTGAAAAAGGACAAAAATTTAACTATGGAAAAATATTTATCCATACTCAAGAAACAATTCCATATTTTTGGATATGTGAAAAATTAATAGATTTAAATATTGCATTTTATTTAAATGGAAAAGAAAATAGTGGTAAATCATTTTTATTAAATGCAATTTTGGACAAAAAAGAAGAAGAATTATTGGAAATAAAAAAAATAAAATTAGTAGCTTCATATTATACTTCTCCAGAAGAAGTTGAAGAATACATTTTCAAAAATATCACAACAATAAAAAGAGATTTATTCGGGGATCAATTCCTTAAACAAACATGCCTTTTTATTGATGATCTAAATATGAATATAAAAAAAGATAAATATGGAACTTCTTCCCTTCTTGAATTTTTGCGAGAAATATCTCAATATAAAAATGTTTATGATTCTAAAAATAATGAAAATAGATTTTTAAAAAAATTTAGTTTATGTTGTTGCGGAAATATATCATCTTATCCAAACGATGAAGAATTTAATAGATATTTAAATCAATTATTATTAATTACTTTTGTTACTTCTGATGATTATTTTATTTCAATATTTAAACCATCTTTAGAATTCCATTTTAGACAATTTATTCCTAATACTTCAGGAATAACAGCCACACAATATTTACAAGCAAGTATGAAATTATATAACTTTTTAAAAAATGAGATAAAACAAGAACCAAAAAAATTACATGTAAAATTCGGAATTAGAGATATAATTAATATTATTCAATCTATGCATGATTTCGCCTTTAAACAAAGTGATTATCCTTTTTATTTGAAAAAAATATTTTTTTATGAAACGGCCATGGAATATGAGGGAAGATTAAATAAAAAATCAGATATTGAATTATTTAGAAATAAAATTTGTGAAGCATATAGTTCAGTTTTCAAACAGGATAAATTAACAGTTCTTGATATTTTTGACGATAAATGGAATTCAAATGAAAGTTATACTTTTTGCAGAGATTATAATAATTTTAATAATGATAATCCTGATTTAAATAAAGAATTATGTTTTATTGATAATAAAATGAATTTAATTAATTTCGTTAAATCAAAAATTGATGTATTTTATAGAGCTAAAGATATAAAAGATAAAAATTATTTAAAAGATACTGAAAAAAATATATTAAATGTAATAAAAATGCTAAATATTTTAGAAAGAAATGCTCAAAATTTGATTTTAATAGGAAAAGATTGCACTGGAAAAAAAGCTCTTTTTGAATTGGCGTGTTTTATTTCAGAAACAGATCTTTTAGAAATAGATAATTCATTTTCTTTTGAAACAAATAAAACTAAAGAACAATTTATTAATCAAGTAATAGTTCCTTTCTTAGTAAATGCTACTCATAGAGATAAAAAAAGTATTTTATATATTCCCCCAACAATAAAAGTTAATTATGTCAGAGAAACAATAATTAAATTATTAGATAAAAAAGAAATAATAAATAATTTTGTTTTTATAGATACACAAAATTTTGGAGAAATCACAGAAGAAGAAACTTTGGAAAGATTATCTAAAAATATTTCTTTTTGTTTTGATTTAGTTCCAAAATCTGAAGGATATTTTACCCTTTTTACAAATTATCTTTCAATTTGTAAAAATTCTAATATTATTTATTTCCATAGTTGGAAAAATTCTGATATGACTTCATATTTGAATGAATCAATTAAAGAATTAGATATAAAAAAAGAAATAAAAACAAAATTACCAGAATTATTAATAGAAATATTTAATCATACAAGTGAAGTTTATTCTAATTTTAGCCATAAAATAAATATTGAATTAACATTAAGTCAAAAAAATTTCAGTGATGTTTGTGAATTTTACAGCTCAAAATATACTGAGTATAAAAACATATTATTAGAAAGACAAAAAAAATATGATGAATCTTTTGAAATAGTACATAAAATGAAAGAAATAATAGAAAAAGCGAATAAAGATGTAGAAGATACAAATCCAAAAAAATCAGAATTTGATAAATTTATAGAACAAGAAAGAAAAATTTTGGCAGAAAAACAAAAAGAGAAAAATAATTGGAGGACAAAAAAGCAAAATGAAGATAAAATAATAGCAGGATTAAATACAAAATTAAAAGATAAGCAAAATGAATTGGAAGCCATTTTACTTCCTTTTGAAGAGGCAATAAATAAAGTTTGTAATCAATTAAATAAAACAAATCAAAATGATATAACTGAAATAAAAAATACTTGGGATTCATTTAACATAGGTAAATTTATTTTTACAAAAATTTGTGAAGTTTTGGGTGAACCAAATGATTCCTGGGATATAATAAAGAAAAATTTAGATGTTAAATTAATAAAAAATTTAATTGCTATAAATCCTGGAAAATCAAAAGATAAAAATAGATTATTAAATGTTACAAGAGAAATAACTAATAGTGCTGAATTTAATTCCGGAGATAATAAATATAATAAGCCTTTTAAATTTTGTTCAACTTTATGCGATTTTTTCAATATGTGTAAAAATTATTATAATCAATATGAGAATCAAAAAGATTTAATAGAAGAAATAAATAAAACAAAAGAAGAAATTGAAAATCATCAAAAAATTATTAAAACTATTGTACAGGAAGTAAGTGTCATTGATGGGGATATTGCTGAAATTGATAAAAAAATAAATGATACTGAAACAAAAAAATCTAATATTAATGGACATTTATTAAAATTAAAAGCTTTAATTGAATGCTTTAGTTCTTTTGTTAATATAGCCACTGAAAAATTAAACATTTGGAATAAAAGAAAAGAAAATATTGATATTATTTTAAATAATTTTGATTTTTATTTATTAGTTATTTCTTGTTATATTTATTATGCTGCTCCTTTAAGTTATAAGCATAGAAAAATATATAAAGAATACTTATATTCTTTATCAGAAAAATTTAATTTACAAAACATTAAAAAATTAGATATTTATTCAATATTTTTAGAAGTTTTAGATACTTCAAAAAAAGATAATGAATTTTGCTCTTCAATAGGGCAGTACAATGAATTTTTGGCAGATAATTTCACTATGATGTATATAATGAACAACAAAATACCATATTTAATAGATAATACAAATATGAGTCCAGATATTATCTCTACATTTTTAGAATTAAAAACACCTAAAGTTATTATAAAAACAATTTATAATAATTTAAATGAGCAAGGAGAAATGTTTGATAAAATAGAAACTTCAATGAAAAATGGAAGTGTATTATTTATAGAACAATGTGAAGAAGGAATATATAATATAATGGAAAATTTAATACAAGAAAGATTTATTTATAATGCAGAAAGGGGAAAAAATTGCTATTTAATCAAAAATAAAAAAATAGAAAGACATCCAAAATTTAAATTATATTTTATAAAATCTAAGCCAAATTCAAAAATATCTCCAAAAGCTTTTGATAGTTGCTATATAATTAATTTTAATTGTCCAAGATATATAATAAATGATTATTTTTATAAATCTATTTGCAAAGAACAAAATCCTCTTTTGTTCCAACAAGTAACAAAAACAAAAAATGATATAAATAAAGATGAATTTAGACTTTTTGAATTAGAAAAAAAAATATTAAATTATAATAAACAATTCGATTTAACCTATAATTTAGACAAACTAGAATTTAATCAAAATTTATTAGATAAATATAAAATAGAAACAGCAACACATTCAACAATTTCAAAGCAAATTGCAAATAATAAAATAAGATTAGAAATATTTAAAGAACAATTTAAAAGAGTAGAGCAAATATGCAAAGATGGAAGTCATATATATAAATTACTTTACTTATTTTTTGATTATGATATTTTATATATGATTCCAATTGAATATATTTCAGATTTATTAAAAGAATTTTATAAAAAAAAATATGGAACTTTAAAAGATTTGGAAGGTAAAAAAAAGACTAAAAAAAAAGAAGGAGAAGAAGAAGAAGATAATATTGAAGAACAGCAAGAAGAACCAGATAATGAAATTGAAAATGAAAATGAAAATGAAGGTGGGGGTGAAAACGAAAAAGGAAATGAAAATGATGAAGAAAATGAAGAACAAAGAAAATTACAACAACAATTAGAAAAACAAAAAACAATTGAAATTGATGATCCTACATATAATGTTGAAAATGCACCAGAATTGGTAATTTATTTATATAATAAAATATCTCAACTTTATGATATTCATAAGCAAAGATATCTTTTATTATTTTTATTATTTTTCGGATTGAGACAAAAAGAAGAAATACCTTCAAATTTCAAAAATATTATTAAAAATGTTAATAGAATTTTTTTCAATAAAAATTTAGATGAAAATTTACAAGGCGAAGAAGTTAAATCTCCAAATTCTCATATTGATGATTTCACTTGGAAATGCCTAAAACAAATAAATGATTGCTCTTCTTATATTTTTTCAATTATTTTAGATCATATTGAAAACCATCCACAAGAATGGGAATCATTTTTAGATGATGAAGATATTTTAATTGAAAGAAAATTTAATGTAACTGATGAAGATTTATCTAGTACTATAAACGCATTTACTAAATTTATATTTTTCTCAATAATTAAACCTAATTTAAGTGATTCAATAATATCTACAATAATTAATGAAATAATTAAGAATGAAGATAATCCTTTTATATTAAATGATGAGAATCCTAATAAATATATTGAAGTAAATATAGAAAAAATTCCAAATTTAGAAGAATTATTTTTCAAGAATATTAATACTACAAGAAAGCCAATAATAATTATTGATAAACAAGATGGAGAAATTATATATCAAAAAGAAATAAAAGAATTATATGTAAAAAAATTGAAGCAAATAAATATTAAAGAAGAAAAAGAAAATGCGGCTATTAATGATACTGTTTCTTTTAAAGAAATAACTCCCACAAAATTAGAATTTACTAATAATGAATTAGATACTATTCATGGTTGTATGAAATCAGGTGGAGTTATTTTTATAAAAAATTGTTTTATTGTTAGAGAATCAGTTATAAAATTAATAGATGAAATAAATGATAAAAATACCAACTTAAATGAAAACTTTAAATTAATTTTATACATGAATAATAATAATATTTTCCCGAAATTTTTATATTCTAAATGCTATTTCGTTAATAGGGATATTTTATTATATTCACAAATGAAAGATTTTATACTTGATTTAATTGAAGAAACCCCAATTGAACTTTTTAATCATTTCATGAATAATCAAAATAATAATATAAGTGCTTATTATATAAAAAAATTATTTGTATTTTTCACTATAATTTATGCAATATTAACCCAATATTCTGTTCTAAACTCAAATATAATGAAAATTCCGATAAAATTCCCAAGAAAAGAATATTTCTTATGCTTAGAATATTTAAATGATGTTTTCTCTTCTTTAATTGAAGAAAAGCAAAAAGAATTGCATAATATGGATAATACATTTGGATTTACATATGAATCCATAATTAAAATTATAAGCGATGCATTTATATACTCTAAATTGATAACAAAAAATGAATACAATCGAATAGAAAAAGTAGTTCAATATATTTTTACTAATTCTGGTTTTGTTCAAAATGATATTTTATTTGCTTATAATGAATTTATTTTAATGAATATCGATGAAAAAAAATATCCAATTAATGTTAATGATTTAGTAAGTAATGATGATTCAAAAAATAATTCAAATTCAAATGCTGTTGCTACTCAATCGAATATTAAATATTGTATTCCAAAAAGTGCTTTATTAGAACAATTGAAAAATATTCCAAATGAAACATATTATATTTTAATGTATGGAATTTCAAAATTTATGTGTGATAATGAAACTGAAAAATATATAAAAGAATTTTTCTCTATTTCCAGCAAAGATATAACGAAAAAAGAAATAAAAATAGAAAATCCTAAAATAAATATAAATAATATCATTGAGAGATTAACAGAATTAAAAAGATCATTACCTGATTTATTAAATACAACAGAAGCAAGTTCAACACTATTTAAAATAAATAAATATAATGAATTATTTAATCCTTTAGATGAATGTCTAACAAAAGAAATAAATTCATTTAATAAATTTTTATCGGGGGTATATGATGATATTGATAATTTAATGCTTGTTATAAATGGAAATATGATTTTAATATCACAATATTTAGTTATGATTAAAGATATAAATAATAATATTGTTCCTAAAAGATGGAAATTATCAAAATTTGATAATACTAATAAATGTAAAGATATGGATTCATGGTTGAATCAAATTAAAACTGATTATGATATCCTTAATAAATGGATATTTGATGGATTTTTAAAAGTATATGATTTATCAATTTTTTCAAATGAAAAATTATTTATTACTTTATTGCCTATATATTTCCAAAAAAAATTACCTGAATCGAAATCCTGTTCTTCAGATAAAATAAAGCTTACTTTTAAATTGACTAAATATGAAAGCAATCAAGAAATAACTGAAGATATAATTAATGAATATAAAAAAGTAAATAATAATCAAGAATTTATATTTATAAAAGGATTAAGATTAAAAGGGTTTGAAAGCCATAAAGAAGGAGATAAAGAAATAAAATCATTTAAAGAAAATTTAGATAATCCAAATGGGGAATTGCTTCCAATTATAGCTGTTTCTTATACAATTCAAGAATTTAAACAAGATAATATTCAAAAAAAAAAAAATGAAGAAGAAAGCGAAGAAGAAGATGAAGAAGAAATTGCATTAAATCAAGAAGAAAAAACTGAAAAAATTGAAGAAAAACCCCAAAAATCAGGGGGAGGAGGGCCTAAAAGCCATGAAGATGAAGAAGAAAAAAAAGAAAAAAAAGATGAAAATAAATCACATACTATTGAATCAAAAGTTGAAAAAACTAAAACTGTTGAATCAGTTGAAAGTATTAAGAAAGTTGTAAAAACAATAACTACAATACAAAAGGTAAAAATTAAATATTATAAAAAATATTGTAAATTAGAAATACCATTTATTGAACAAAGAGATGAAAAGGTTTATAATATAAATGAACCTTATGGATATATAGAGATTAAATTTGATTGTGATAAATTCAGGCAAGAAGAATATTTTGTTAATAAAAATATTGTCTTAATTTTGGATAAATAAATAATCATTTTGAGGAATAATTGAATCTTCATCAAATTTTATATTTATATTATATTATAATAGTTAATTAAATTATTACTTTTTTAATTAATATATATTAATTATATATTTTTTAAGTAAGAATTTTTAATTAAATAATATTATTTTTTTTTATTATGAAATTTAATATGGGGATTGGGGATTGGGGATTGGGGAT
>JAJNAB010024991.1:0-14183 GCA_023783335.1 Enoploplastron triloricatum | reverse complement strand
TATGCTTAAACTCAGGTAATTATTTGTTCTAGATAAATATCTTTCTTTTAAAGCAAATATTTGTAAAAAAGCTTCCAAAACCTCATTTAAAATTGATATTACTATACTAATTGATGAAAATCCAGCACAACATATTATAAAAGTATTTACAATTTTAGAATGAGTTTTTAATAATTTATAAATTTTATCTAATTATTATATTTTATTAATTCAAAAATTATAATTGCTTTAAAATAAAAATAACTATTTATAAAATGAATAATCTATATAAAAAAATAATAGAAATAATCGATATATTCTTGAAAAAAAATAAAAATAAATACAAAATTTATGAGGTCTATAGGAATTAGGATAAATATAAAAATTATAAGGAAGTCTAAATAAAAATTACATATTTTTTGTTAATTCTTTTTTTTTTCAAATTTAAAAACAAAATTTATGATTATAAAAATATGATAACTTAAAAGTTATTATATTTATTTAATTATTTATTTATTTTTAATTTGTATAAATATTATTATTAAATTAATTAAATTTGTATAAATATTATTATTAAATTAATTAAATTAAAAAAATAATTAATTATTTTTTTATTATTAAAAAATATTTTTATTTTTATTAATTATACAAAGTTTTTATATCGAAATAAATGTCAGTCAATGCAAATGAACAAGAATTAAACCAAAAAAACCAAGAAGAATCGAATAAAATAAATTTATTAAAAGATCAAGATTTTGTCAAAAAAATTGAGGAAAAATCTCAATTACAAAGTAATTCAATAACTTTAGACTCAAGTTTAATTTCGAACAAGGGCATTAATGGCTCTCTATCAAATGAATGGAATACAGCAGCATTTCCTAATTTTTTAGTCGAGTTAACTTCAGAAAGTAAAAAAAATTATCCTATAGATAATTACTTAAATAATCAAAATGAAGATAACATATATTATCAACATCCAAATTTAATTGATGAAAATGAGAATAATATAATAATTTTAAATAGTTTTAGAGATTTAGAAATAGATTTAATGAATAAGTGGTTTGAAAATTATGAATATTTCGAATATTATTTGTCTTTATACCATCAAGAATTATTTTTAAATGAGGAAAGAAAATTGGAAAACATTGAGAAATTAAAAGAAAAAATAAGAACAAATTTAGAAAAAGAAATAAAAAATATATCTAATAATCAAACATTTAAATTTAATTTAGTTCTTCTAAAATTTTTATTGAAAGAATTATCAAATATTACACTTGATAATATTGATGAATTATTTCTTAATTTAAATAATTTTGAAAATTATTCGAATTTTTTGGATGAGCATTTTGAAATTTCTTTTCTTTTAGTAAAAGAAAAAAAAGATTTGCTCAAAAAAATAAATAATTTAATCGATAATGTTTTGGAAAGCAAAAATGAAAATAAAGAAATTATATTAGGAAAATTATTACTTTATGAATATAATATCGTATTCGGATTGAAATCATTATATGGAATTTTATCTTACTTAAAAAAAATAAAAGAAATAGAAAAGAAAAATATGCTGACAAATTATATAAAAGATTTATTATTAAATAATATTAAAATTCCTTTTTTAACAAATTCATTAAATGAAAAAGAAAATTCTTTAGAAAAAACTGATTTTAAAACAGAAGAAAAATCATATATAAGACTTAGTAATGAAAATTTCAAATTTAATAATGCTAGTCTTACTTTTATTAATAATGATTTAGCATATTTATTAGATGATAATAATTGTTTATATAAGCTTCATAGATTAAATGGCAAAAAAAATAAATATAATATAGTAGAGACTAATAAGGATTTTTTAAATAATAACTCGACATTTATTTTTTCATTAGAGAGCGAATATTTATTTGGATTTAATTCCTCAGAATATGGAAAATCAGAAAATGCAATTAAACTTTTGAAAACAGAGCATAATATGGTTGAAAATACAAAAATAGATATAAAAATGGACGATATTAGTAAAAAATTAATTTGTGAAAGTATATCTAAATCAAATGACATTATTAAAGATATTTATTTAAATTTATTTTCTTTTGATGATAATGAGAAAGCATCATTTTTAAATAATTATATACCAATTTCTGAAATTAATAATAATATAGCTATTTTACAATATGATAATAATTTATTTATATTGCATCCTATTTATAAGAAAAATATAAATCAAGATAAAAATAAAGATAATCAAATTAATAATGAATACTATAAAAATAAAGTTTTTTTTTTCTCAGAAAAATTTATTTATTGCATTGATCAATTTGAAATATATTTAAATCAAAATAAAATAAAGGAAGGAGAAAGTAATATATTAAATATAGACTATAAAGCTAGTTTTATTTTGAAAATTCCATTAGAAAATATTTCATCTTTAAATGAAGAAGAAAATAAAGACAAAAAGAATAAATTTAATATAGATGATATTTTAAATAATATAAAAAATAAGAATAAGCTTATTATATTGAATAATTATTTATGCTTTACTGATACTTGCAAAAATTTTTTTGATATAAAAAATAAAAAAATATGCCTCTTTGAAAATGATCAAATAGAAAATGATTTAATAAAAGATATTTCAAATGAATCTAAAGAAAATATATTTAATTCAATAATATCCCAGTTTGATGATTCTATTATAGATTTAACTTTAATTAAATCAAATATTAATAATACTCAAGAAATTAAAGAAAACGAATATAAAATAAATAATTTTAACAAAAAAAATATTTTCTTAAGAAATAAAAGCATAATAAAACAAATAAAAGAAAATATAGATAAAATATTCTTAAAAAATAGCAGTAATTCAATCGATAATAATAATAAAAATGATATACTTAAAGAAGTATTTCAAACTTTCGATGATATTGAAGATAATGATATTTCAAATATTGTAGATAAAAAAGATAATGATATTAATAAAAAAGAAGAATCAAATGAGGACTTTTCAAATTTGATTTTAAGCTTTTTATGTAGTTATATAATTGAGAAAAATGACTTGAGTAAAATAAATAAAAATTTCGCTGATAAAAAGGCTAAAGAAAATCCTGATTTATTCCAAATAACAAAATATTTAAAAAGACCATTTGTTATAAATATTGATTATCCAACAATAAAATTAATTGAAGATTTAATTGATATCAGTTCAGATAATGTGATAAAAGATAAATCAAATATTGAAAAAATTAATATTTTTTGCTTATTATTTATTTTAGATCATCATTTAAATTATTTATCTTCATTAAAAATAAATAGCAAATTTCTATTTGGAAATATTAAGAATATAGACTATTTAATTTCTTTATTAAAGAAAATATATACTAATAAGGAAAATAATTATATATGTTTTTCTTTATTAATTAAAATATTATCAATTACTGAAGATTATCCAAAAGAAAAATTAAATTCTTTATTCAAAGAAATTTTATATCCCATTGATTTCATAGAAAATCCAGAAAAATTATTTTTTTATATAGAAGTATTTAAATATGCTAATTATTCAAAGGCTAATATGAAAACTATAATTTCCAATGAATTATCTTATAAATTTATTTTAGATTTAATAGCAGAATTATTGAAAAATGAAAAAATTATTAATTTAAGCTATATTTCAGAATTTTTTAATAAATTTCTCCTATTTTATAACAATATAATATCATATATTTTAATAAATTTAAATGGAATAAAATTTTCAAAATTTGTGAATTCATTACTAAATTTATTTAGCAATAATTTATCAGAAGAAAAAATAAAAAATCCTAAAATTTTAAAGCCTTTAATTTATCATTTAATAAAACAATGCTTAAATAATTACAAACTATTACCTAATGATTTTTATTTGCAAAATTGGTCTTATATATATGATATTTTATTTATTTTGCAAAAATTAAGAAGTAAAATTTATCAAAATAATAATTTAAAACAAGATTCACAAAATAAAAAAGATTTCATTTTAGACACATTTAGTTTTTCTTCAGAATTCCCTGGTAATAAATATAAAGAAATATTTTTCGGAAAATTAAGTTATGATAAAACATTTGAAGAAGAAGAAAAGAATAAAAAAGAAGAGGAAGAAAAAAATATAATAAATACAAACTCAGTAAAGGAGGTAAAATCCGATTTAAAAGATATATATATTCAATTAATATGTATAGTGAAATCTCAAGGCCAATTCACTAAAAAAACCAACACAAATTGCATTTTAGATATTACTGATTTAAATAATAATGAAACTATTTTTACTTTTGATAAAGTTGTAAGCAATAATAAAGTTGAAATTATAAATAAAAAAATTGAAAATTTAGATATTATAAATAATACTATAAAAATTAGGCTTTATCCACAATCATTAAATTATTTATTAAAAATGAGAATATCGAATTACTTATTTTATAATGAAGAAATAGATAAATTAGTTAATCCTATAATAGAACTAATGAATAAAATATTAAAAAAATTTTCTTTTTATTATACAAATGAAGAAAATGAAATTTTTAATTTATTCCATACTCGTCTATTTAGCAAAGGTGTTTCAAAAAATATTTTATTAACAAAAAAAGAAAATAAAGATGAAGAAAAAATAATTAATTATTTAAAAGAAAAAAAAAATAAAGAATTTATAGAATTATTTGAAACAAATAATTTATATATTACAAAAAATAGTTCTGATAACAATATTGAAGAAGAAAAGACTATAACAGAATTTAACAATAAAAATTGTGCTACTTATTTAGAAAATGAAAATTTTATCAAATGTATAAATATTTTTAAAGAAAAACAAAATATATTTATTAAAGGTGATATCCCAGATAAAATTGTAAATATTTCATTTTTAATAATATTAAAACACGAAAATCTTTTATCTAAATTTAATGAATATACAGAAAAATTGGTTAAGAATAATTCTGCTTTCTCTCCTGATGATATTTATTATATACTATTTAATAAATGTAATGATTTAAGAAAAACATATAAAGAAAAAAAGGATGAATTAATTAAAAATGAAAAAGAAAATGAAATAAATGAAATATTTGATGAAACATTTAATAGATTATATTTCTTATTTAATTTAAATAGTGAAGGAAAAACTAAAAAAGACAAAGAAAAAATAAATAATAACAATATTATTAATATATATGTTAAAGAGCATGTTAATAATATATCCCAAATAATAAAAAATGATAAATTTAATCTTAGCAAAATATTAGATGCTTTTAGATTAATGCAATCACAAGCGAAATTCAGAGAAATGTCTTTAATAATATTAAATAATATAATACTTAAATTTGAAGATAAGCAATGTTTGGATAATATTATAGAAAATTATTACAAAAACTTTTGCTTTTCTAATAATGCTAATAGTATAAAACTACCTAATATCTATGAATCATTAAATTCTGTTAGTGAAAATTTAGTATTAAATATAACAAATAATTTTAATTCAGTAATTAATTCAATATTGAATAAAATGGCGAATTATAAAGAAAATAGTACACAAAATGTTGATACTTATTTCGATTTAACTATTTATTTAAATTTCCTTTTATGGAAAATAAAAAGAAGAAATTACCCAACTACTAATAAAATATTTGAATTTTTCATTAAATGTAAAAATCCTTTAATTAATACTACTAAAAAATATTTTTTCTTCTATAATTATAAACAAGATAAAAAGGCAAATAGTTTAAATCAATTCAAAGAATTTAGAATAATGGATAAATATGCAACGGCAAAAATAATATCTGATATTTTCATTTATTATTATCAGGAATCAATGATTATAGAATTAGAAAAAAAATTAAATTCATCCAAAAAACAATTAGATTCATTTAAATTAATAAAAGGAAATTCTATATTATTAAATGATACTTATAATAATATACTTGATTCTATATCTTCAATTTTTAATTTGCAATTTTCAGAAGTATTGAAATGCTTTATAGATAATGAAAAAATAAATAATAATAACAATCAAACTTATACAAATCAAAAAATAATTTATAATTTGAAATTATCTAATTTATTAAATGAATTTATAAAATTGGCTTTAAGCGATTTAGATTTGAGTAATACTGATTATGGACTCTGGAAGCAATTATATAAAATACTACCTTATTCAAATTATCAAAATACATGCCTTATTTTTAATTTATTAAAAAAATTCACAATTTCATCCTTTGAAATGTTTGAAGAAATATTTGCGGATGAATTTGATAATAAATATACTAATGAAAAATATTATGATTATTTGTTTAATATAATGAAAGATAATAAATATAAATCATTATTTTGCGAATATTTAAATTATATATATATAAATAACAAAGATAATGAAAACTTCTTGAATTATATTGAAAAAAAAATAAGGGAAGAAAATCAAATATTTTTATTAGAAATGTTCGGATATAAGCTGCAATATTTAAGTCATTTATGCTATGTGAGAGTCAATACAAATCTTAATTTAGAAAATAGATCTCTGGTTTATAAGCCAAGTGAAAAAGAATTAACTCATTTAATTAAAAATGGTTATTATTTTGATAATTTCAAAGAGAATTCTCTTAATGCTATTATTAATGAAAAAAAATTAAAAGATCAAGAAGAAATAATTAGAGGTTTAGGAAATGATCAAGAATCAGAATATTTTTCCGACGATGATGATGAGGATTTCCTTGCAGAAGATTCAGATGATGATGATTCATCAAATAGCCGATCAGAAGGAGATGCTGCCCAAGAAGATCATTTTGAAGAAAGAAATTTAGAAGAATTAATGAAAAAAGAAGATATAGTAAGGGATATTAAAATATTGAGTAAAAAAATATATGGAAAAACTCCTAATTTTTTAAATGTTAATGAAAATGAGTTAATTGTAGAAGAAAATTATTTGGATAATAAAAATTTGAAATATTCTTTAAATGAAAGTTTAATTGATTGCATAATAAAATATTTAGAAAAACAACTTATTATTGAAAATCGATTTAGTCCAAAATTATTAATTGAATATATTTCGATATTAAAATTCATTATAGCAAATTCAAATAATATAAAAGTTAAAGAATTTATATCAAAAAATATAACAACTTTGAAGCAAATAATTAATATATTAGTAGACCCAAAACAAAGTTTTAATCTTTTTTCTTCAGAAATATTCTTATTAAAAAATAAAATAGAATGCTCACTAGGAGGCCTACTTAAATTACTTCCTAATTTAAACCAAGAATCAAAATTATTAATAAAAGATTCAACTGATGAAGATTATTTAACTAATAAAAATGAAAAAACATTAACAAAAATATATTCAACTTATATTCCTAATACAGAATTAGATTCAATTGTATTATATTTAGAACCGACTAAAAAATTAATAATTCCTATATTAAATAAATGTGATTTAAATGAATTAGAATATATGAATAATGATTATTTTTATTTCAGAAAAATAGAAGTTGAAATACTTAATAAAAAAGTATATAAATCTTTATTAGATAAATATAAAGTTAATGGAAAATTAAGGGAGGGTGGAAAATATCCTGATATAAATGATAAAATAATAATTATAACTGAAGATTTATTGAAAGAAATTGGAATTTCAGATTTTGATTATTTTGAAAATCCAAAAACGATAAGAAAATTAAGAAAATTAAAAATTCAAAAAGAAGATACCGAAAATAAAAAAACTAAAATTAAAAAAAATAGTGAAAAAAAAGAATCCGAATCAGGCTCATTAAATGATGAAGATAGTGAAGATAATGATGAATTGGATATTGATAATGATAATGATGCAGATAATGAAGATTCTTTAATAAAATCTTTATCTGAAGAAGATGATATTGATAAAGATGAAAAAAAAATTAAAAAAGATAAAGAAGAAAAAGAAGAAAAAAAAGAAAAAGGAAAAAAAGAAGAAAAAGAGGAAAAAAAAGAAGAAAAAGAGGAAAAAAAAGAAGAAAAAGAAGAAAAAGAGAAAGAAAAAGAAAAAGAAAAAGAAGAAAAAGAGGAAAAAAAAGAAGAAAAAGAAGAAAAAGAAAAAGAAAAAGAAAAAGAAGAAAAAGAAGAAAAAGGAGAAAAAGAAGAAAAAGAGGAAAAAGAAGAAAAAGAAGAAAAAGAAGAAAAAGGAAAAGATAAAGAGGAAAAAGAAGAAAAAGGAGAAAAAAAAGAAAAAGAGGAAAAAGAAAAAGAAGAAAAAGAAAATGAAAAAAAAGAAGAAGAAAAAGAAAAAGAGGAAAAAGAAGAAAAAGAGGAAAAAGAAGAAAAAGGAGAAAAAAAAGAAAAAGAGGAAAAAGAAGAAAAAGAGGAAAAAGAAGAAAAAGAAAATGAAAAAAAAGAAGAAGAAAAAGAAAAAGAAGAAAAAGGAAAAGAAAAAGAGGAAAAAGAAGAAAAAGAAGAAGAAGAAAAGAAAGATAAAAAAGAAGAAAATAAAAATATAGATAAAGAAATAAAAGATAATAATGATGAGAAAAAAGAGGAGAAAAATAAAGAAAAAAATAAAAAGGAAAAAGACGAAACAAAAAATAAAAAGCAAAAAAAAGAAAAAAAGCAGAAAGCAACCAAACAAATAGAACCAGATAATTTCAAAAGTGAAAGTTGGAATGAATTTTATGATATATTAGATTATAAATATCAATTAGGTAATTGCATATTTTTAGTAGACAATGAATATTTTTATAAATTCCCTAAAAAATTTACTTGTTATGGTTTAGATAATTCAGAATTAAATACTAATAATTTAGACAATGAAAAACTGGTATCAAAAATTATAGAATTAACAAAAGATGTTGACGATAAAATTCCAGATTATATTTTCTCAAATTTGCTTAATAATAAAACAAAAAAAAGTGAAGATAAAGAAGAAGAGGAGCAAAAAAAAATTAATGAAGAAAGTTATACTAATAAAGAAGAAGATAAAGATAATGATAAAGAAAAAAATAAAATAAAAGATGAGGAAAAAAATGATGAAAATAAAGAAGAAATAAACTTAAAAGAAAAAGAAAGTGAAAATATTGAGTCGACATTTAATATGAATAATAATTTATTTGAAATGATATGTAATAAATTTTCTATAAAAGTCAAAGAAAAAGGAGAAAAAATAATTGATAGAAATTTAGAAATACCAAAACGTTTTTCAGATTTATATAATGTTTCAACTAAATTATTTGATTTTGCTTCGTCATTTAAATCATTCAATAAAAGTAGCGAAAATAATTTATTAAATTCAGATGAATTAAAAAAAATCCAATATTTGGGCACTTACTTAATAAAATATTATATTACATTATTATTAATTAGAAATGAAAATTTCAAAATTTTGGAAATTAATGATTTTAAATTTATGTTTTATATCACATTATATTATAGTAATTATTTCGGCTTATCAGAAGAGCATAATATTATTAAAAACGGAGTAATTAAATATTTAGATTATATCTTAAAAAATAATAAAAATGAAGGAAAGATTTCTGTCAAAGAATTTATATCACAAATAATTAGTAATAATATTGAAATTTTTAATTTGGAAACATTTTTTGAAAATATCCCTTCTTTCAATAAAATGATACAAGAAGACTTTTTATCTTTTATAATTGATTATTTAATAAATAATTTTGTAGAAGGAAAAGATATAAATAAAAATGCTTTAGGAGAAAAAATTGAATATCTTATTTTGAATAGCTTATTTATTAAATTAAGAAAATATTATAATGAAAATTGTTTAGAAAAATGCATAATTATCTATAGGATTATTGATGATACTTTACAAAAATTAGTAAATAAAATTAATCATAATCAACAAAAAATGCTTTTAATATATATATTTAGAGAGCAAAAAATAATAAAAGCTTTATTATGTGTTGTGAATAATTCAAAAAAAAAGATGCAAAGATCTGATTTTTCAATATATACAATAGAATTTTTGCTAAACATTTTAAATATATTTTTAGAAAAAAATATAAATTTAAGTAAAAATGAAATTGAATCAATAGATAATATCCAAGAATTAATTAATTTATGCAATGATTATGAAATTATAAATGGAAAATTAAAATCAAAATATATAATAAATAAGTTAATAGCAGAAGATGAAGAATGGTGTAAGTTAATAACATTAAAAAAAAAATTGCCAAATTTTGGAATACCAAAAGTAGTAAATCAATGCAGTTATGCTTTCCAATTCATAGAATATAAAGCTGATTCTTATAAATTATTATGTAAAGATGATAATACTCAGATAAATGAATATAATTTAAATAAAAAATATTTGACTTCTTATCTTGATTTAAATAATAAAGAAGCAAAAGATAATAAAAATGATATCAATGAAAAATTTAACAAAAAACATAAAAAAACTAATAAGGATAAAGTACATTTATCATTAATTAAAAATGATATAGGATATAATACTTCTTCAAATGAAATTTTAATTATTCATGAGGCTCAAAAAAATATAAAAAATATTTGTATAGGTGAAATTAAAAATATCGAAGAAGAATTAAAAAATCAAATAATTGATATAAAAAGAGTTTTTAATTTTTCTGAAAGATGTCTTATTTTGTTAGATAAAGATTATAAATTTTATTCTATAGGTGAATGGTACGGTAACTATGATGATTCGGATCAATTTGAGATAAAAAGTAGGCCCGAATTAGACAAAATTAATTCTGAAGACAAAATAATATATATAGGATTTGATTGTATTTTGTCAAAAACTTCTTTATATTTTGTTAAAGACAATCTTCCTAGAAGTTTACCAGACTTAGAAAATTTATATGATGGAAAAATATGCAGATATGCCCTGCCAGAATTAAAAAATGGTGAAAAATTTATCAAAGCTTGTTATAGAAGTTGCATAGTTTTATTAACAAATAAAAAAAATTTATATGGAATTTTATATAAAGGCGATTATCATTTGCTTAATTCTAGTGATATAACTGATAAATATTCTATGATTCAAATTAAAACGCCTGAATCCTTAGAAATTATTGATTACGTTGTTAATTATGATGGATTATTATATTTTGGATATGATACTAAGAGAAGAACAAATATCGTTTATGGAAATTTAAATACTGAAGAATTGCATATATTTTCGAAAAATGCGCAAAGAAATTTAAGTAAATTTATTTTTATGAAAGAATTACCATTTTTATCGGATAAAAATATAACTGATATATTTTTAACAGATAATCAATTTTTAGCATTTAGTAAAATTGAAGGAAAAGTTTATTATTTAGATGAAAATCAAACAGGAGTAAAATATTTAAAATATTTCATTAATTTAAATATACATATTAAGGATTTAGTTCAAAGAGGAAATGGATTTTTTTTCATTACTGATGATAGTTCAAATAAAAATGAAAAAGATGAGATAAATAAAAATAAAAATGAAAATCATAAAGATGAAAATAATTTAAATACATTTAATAAAGAAAATTGTGATATAAATAATATTAATGAAGGTTCAGGGGAAATTAATGAAGATTATATTTATTTTTATAGAAATAAAGATAATATTGATTTTGGGGATAAGCTATTTTTCTGTGGAAATGGGGACATTTCAAAATTGGTGGCTGAAGATGATTACATGGATAGAATTAAGTTAAAAAAACCTAAAATGATAAATTTAGAAGAAGAATTTATTAAACAAAATTATCTGAAGAAAAAAAATGATTTAACCTTAAAATTAAAAAATATTTTATATAATGGTTCTAAATTTTATGCAAATTTCGAATATTATCAATCTTTTGTTAATCCAAAGAAAATATTTGAAGAAAGTAATTATACACTAAAAAATGAATCAATGAAATTTTATGTTATATTTAAAGAGGAAAAAGAAAAAATATATTCGATAGAATTAATTTCTAGATATGATAAGGCAATAAAAGATGACGAATTTGATCAATTTTTATTCCAAATAAATTCAGTTACCATTTCCGGTAAAATAAAAGAAAAATATGAAAAAATAATAAAAGAGGGTTTAAATGATGATAAAAATAAATTTTTATTTATTCATGATTTAGAAGATGCTTATATAGAAGATCTCAACGATAGAGAAATAATGAATATTCAAATATTAAAAGAAGAAATATTTCAATTTTCTGAAATTATTCCACAAATAAAAAAAATTATTTTTGAAATCCCAAAAAATGCCAAATTAAAGGGTGAAGATTATACTTTAGTAGATAATATTGATAAAGTTAGAAAAATTTATAATAATAATAAATCTGTTGTAGAAAATAATTTAGAATTTAAAAAATTTTTCGTAGAAAAAATAGATGATACTTTGTTTGAATTGAAAATGGAAATATCCAATGAAAATATTGATATATATTATTCTGAAGAATATAAAAAAATAAAACAAAAAGTAATTAATTTACTGTCTTCTATTAATGTTGATTATTTAATAGAATACCAAAAAGCATATCCAAATTATCTTAAGGAAAAGGAAGAAATAAAAAATAAAATAAAAAGAAATAAAAATGAGAATCAGGATAATACAGAACAAAAACAAAAAACTTTCATAGAATATATGAAAGAAAAATATCAATTTTATGATAGATTTATACAATTCTCACAAAAACCTGAAATTATCGAAACAATTGGAAATTTAGTATCCCAAATTTCAAAATCCGCAGAAAATTTACTAAATCACAGTGCTATATTATATAATACTTCATTAACAAAAATATTATTTAGTAATATTAATTTCTTATCCGAAAAAAGTAGAAATAGGAATTTTTCTTCCAATTTATTATTATTAAAACATTCTAAATTTATGAAAGAAATCCGTATTGATAGAATGTTAAATTTAAAAAAATGTAATATGAATTTAATTGATAAAGATTTAGAATGGTCTCTTATTGCCCAAATTTATAAATCTCCATTAGGCCGAGAAAAAGGTGTTTCATTTTTCAAAGGAAGAGCAAAAAATTTATTCCAAGTTAATTTAGAGGGGGAGCATGCCTCAGATGCGGGGGGCCCCGGCCGAGAAATTTTTTCTTCTTGTTTTGAACAATTAACATCTTGCAATGTTGATTTATTTATTCCTTCTCCAAATAATAAATCTCAAACTGGTATTGATAGAGATAAATATATATTTAATCCTTTAGGTGCAAAAAATGAAAAATATTTAGAAATTTATAAATTTATCGGAAAACTTTTTGGATATATAATTTCTTCTGAGACTTATGTTTCAATAAATTTATCTTCTATTGTTTATAAACAAATATTAGGTATGCCTTTGGAACCATCAGATATAGAATTAATTGACGTTCAGAGTTATAAATCTATAATAAAAGTTTTATCTTCTAATAATATTGAACAAAAAAAAGCATTATTTGGAATAATTAATTTCACTTGTCAATTACCTGGGGGAGAAGTTGTGGAACTAAAAGAAAAAGGAAATTCTATTTCTTTAGATGAAAAAAATTGTGATGAATTCTTAGAATTATATTTAAAAGCTATGACAAATCAAGGATATCTCCAAGCTAAGGCTGTTCAAGAAGGATTATTTGAAGTTATACCTGAATATATGATTAAATTTTTAACTCCTTCTGATTTAGAAAAAAAAATTTGTGGCGAACAAGAATTCGATTTAGATTTATTAAAAAATATCACTGTTTATGAAGGATATAAGGCTAGCGATATAACTATAAAATATTTCTGGCAATTTTTGGAAGAATGTACTTTAGAAGATAAATGCAATTATATAAAATTTGTTTGGGGAAGGTCCAGATTGCCAAAAGATGCTAAAGGATTTGGAAATGATCCGCATAAAATTACTAAAAAATCTGATTGTAGTTTTATCGATGGAAAAAAATACTTGCCTATTGCACATACATGCTTTTTCGAATTGGAATTACCACCCTATGATAATTATAATACGCTTAAAGAAAAATTACTATATGCAATGAGAAATTCTGTTATTATTTCTGATAATAATGAATTCTTAGATATTGAAATTTAAATGATATTTAAAAAAAAACAATAAATTACAAACTAAAAAAAACAAATTAATCCAAAAATAATTTATTTTTTTAATATTATTTTTTTAACTGATATTAAAAACTTAATAAAATTATTAATTTTTTACTTAAAATTAATTATAATATTTAGCAAAAATTAAAAATGGGGATTGGGGATTGGGGATTGGGGATTGGGGATTGGGGATTGGG
>JAJNAB010024990.1:0-14210 GCA_023783335.1 Enoploplastron triloricatum | reverse complement strand
GGTTGGCCCCAAACCCCAAACCCCAAACCCCAAACCCCAAAACCCAAACCCCATGAAAAAATTAAAAAAATTAAATTAAAAAAAATTTTTATTAATTAATTAAAAATTAATTAAAAAAAAAATAATTTAAAGTATATCTTATATTTAATAAAAAAATTAAAAATTATATAATTTTAAATGTCCAAGACTTTGGAAAAGGTCGACCCCAGCAATGACAAAGAAAAAATATTTTATGTCTTTATTATTATTTCAAAAAATAAAGACATGGATATTGCTTTTAAGTTTGAATCTGAAAAAACTGAAGTAATAAGTTCTTTAAAAGAAAATACTAATGGAGTATTCAGGTATAAAATCATCTTGAAGCATATACATACTCCAAAAAATCCTTCTCAAATTGTGGAGTTGCTATTCAACAACAAAGTGGAAATTTTCAGAATCAACTTCAATGTCAGTGCAGGGACTTTTATCTTCAATCCAACTTTGAAGATAAAGAAGAACAAAATTTCCAATGAAAAAACAATTTCGCAAGAGAGTGGAATTAAAATTACTGAAAAAATTGATATTTTCGAAAAATATCTGGAAAAGGCTAAAGAAAATGAAAAATTAGGAACACTTTACAATGACGGCGTAAATTTTCTCAGCTCATATCAAGATTATGAATTGCTTATTTATTTATTCATCAAAGTATGCGGAATTGATAAGACATTTAAAGATGCTTGCAAAAAGCTATTGGATATCTTCTGGGACAATAAAGCAGACGATCAGAACAATAAGCTACTGAACATCCAAGGAGAAAGATCTAAAGAATACTTGGACAAAATTACAAAAATTATTTCAAACTCTGAGAAATTTATATCAAAAAATGATTTAGATAAGGCTAAATTTTATGGATTTATCATGGTTTATTTGAACACTTATGATATTAAACAATTGCAGTCTCTATCAAGTAAATTGTTAGCGCAAAAAGAAAACGAAAGTTTTTTCTTTGATATTTTGGCCCATTTTTCTTCAATTTTTTCCAATAATGTTAATATAAGTTTGGATAAATATATCAATTATCTTATTGGAAAAGATTTCAAAACTTTGGAAATGTCAGGCTTTACATATTTCAAACAAATCGAAGAATTTATTCATGTGATCAATATAAAAAAAGAAAAACTTGCAAAAATGGCTGGTTTCAAGACTCTAAAGATACCGAATAAAATTAACTACAGCTTAAACGAACCTGAAAATTTTATAAAAGAATTAAATGAGATTTTAGACTCTCCTCAAAATCAGAAAAAATTATTAATATTTTTATCAGGAACCTTTTGGGCAGAAATGATTGATGTCTTCGGAAATCCTTCTCCCGACAATATTTGCAACCTTTTTCAATTACGAGAAATGTTCAAAAAATACTTAAAATTTGTGAAGGAGCAATTCAAACCGGAGCATGTATTTTATAAGAATGGAGAGCAGACCGAAGGATATGATAAATTTGCAGTAGTTTTAAATAAAATCATTCAAAAATATATCCAAGATGAAAAAGAAATTACCAATGACGAAATCATAAATTAAATCACTCAATATAATATTTATTATAAAGAAGATAAATATATAAACAGAAAAGAGCTTTATTTCTTGGATAAAATTAATTTTGATGAAAAGGAAAATGATTGGATTGACTCCTTCAAAAAAAGTAAATTTGAAAATATTTTCAAGAATGAATTAGAAAATTATATATCAACATTAGTTTCAAAAATAAAGAAAATGGAAGATTTGGGAAAAGTAATTGCTTTAATTAATGAAGATGAGATTAAAAAAATGGACAAAATAGATTATTTAATTGAAAAACTAACGAGAGTAGCTTCAGATTTGGTGAAAAACTCCGATTCATTGAGGGAAGCAAATTTTAAAAACGATAAATTATCAGCTTTAATTAGTTTATTCGAAATTATTTATAAATACACCAAAACATTGGAAAAAGTTCAGGATATTTTTGACAATTTAGAAAGTGAAAAAAAACATGTAGTTTACATGGAGTTGTTAAAATCTTTCAATGAAGATAAGGAACTGAAAGATAATATATTCGACTTCTATATAAAAAATATAAATATATACTATAAAAATATAATCCAATTATTTGAAATTTTGAACCAAGATAATATTAAAAGCTTCATGAGTAAAATCTCCGATAAAAAAGGTGAAAATAAAAAAAATTATAAGATAATCTCTTATGAAAATTTTTTTACCGAAAAAGAAAGTCTGAAGCTTAACTTATTACAAGAATTAAATAAGAAAATTGATCTTATAAAAAATACCTATTATTATGGGGAAAGTAAAAAAGTTCTAGAAAAAATTTATAACAATATTGAAGAAAAAAAATTAGAAATAAAAAATTTGAAAAGCATTCTTCAATTTCCAAAAGATAATGTTGTAAAAAGATTTGAATTATTAAATATTTTAAATAAGCCTCTAAAGCCAGAAGATAAATATGAGGAATTAAACAAAAAATATCAAAAAGCTTTCGAAGAAATAAAGGAACTAATAAAAATTTCTGATGAACTCAAAGTATTTCATAAAGAATTTCATAAAGAAGATATAAAAAAAATAGAAGAAAAAATTGATAAATTCAACAATGGAGAAATAAAAGAATTTGATAATATTCATAAATTATTTCAGGAATATGGAGAAGATATCAAAAAAAAAGTTGAAAAGATAAACAAACTTAAAGAAAGCATCATTTTTAAAAAATTATTCTTTCATACTCAAGGTATAAATGAAGATATCAGATTTGAAACAGCTTTTAAAAATCTTCCTACTGAATTTAAGGCACAAAAAAGTAAAATGAAAAATTTCGATGATAAAACAAAGAAAGAATTTCAAATAATCGTAGAAATATTGGGATTAAAAGAAGATAAGGAAACTCAAAAAGATTTGAAATTAATGGAACATTCAAAAGATGTTGAAGAAGATATTAAAAGTATGATTTATTTTTTAGAGAATTTCAAGCTTAATGCTAATGATAATATCGACGAAAACAAAGAAAAATTAGAATTAGAATTGAAAAGTTTTTATGATGACATTAAGAGTAATAATAATAAAAAAGATATTTTGAAAAGATTGAAACAAAAGAAAATTTATGATTTTGAAAAAAAAGGAGTTAATATTGAATTTTTTAATTTGTTTAATGGTCAAAAAGAAGCAATTGATTTTTTGCTTACAAAATCTCATGAAAATTTAGAAATTATCAAAGACAAACTCATATCTATGGATAATACTGTAAAAATCAATGATATTGATGAAGTCGATAATTGTATAGATATTTTTAACAATATTTTTAGAAACAGCAAAGATAAGTTAGATTTATTTGAAAAGATAAAGACTATTAATGAAAATTTACTTGATAATTTCAAGAAATTCATAAAGATTTTCCAATATTTGGTAGAATTGGACAATAATTCAGATAATACTTATAATTTATTTATTCAAGCGAGGAAATATTTTAATGTTACAAATTATTATATAAGTTTAAATTCAGAAGAATATAGCTATAAAGATCCTCCTGAAAGTAAAGAAGAAAAAACAATTGAATTAGATGAAATCAAAAAAATTAAGAACAAAATAAACATTCCAAACGAAGTTGAAATTAAGCTAAAGGAAAATAAATATCTACCCGAAGGACATGAAAGAAATTCACTGGAAAAAACACTTTTATTACTTAAATTTAAAGAAGTAGTGAATAATATAGAGTTAATAGAGCAGTTCATTTGGGTGTTTCAAAAAAAAGGTTGTAGCCTTCCCATAGAAATTGAAATAATAATAAAATACCCCGAAGTGACATATTATCTAAAGAAAGCAAAAATTTCCTTTGAAGACCTTTCCAGATATCTTTTGAATGTTAAAAATTATTTAGAGAAATCTTTAGATTTGAAATATAAAATGTATCAAAATTTAAGATTTTTTCATGGAAAGCAATTTGATACTTTAAATGAACATATTTCTGGTAATTTAGATATACCTTCATTTTTAAGATATATATTAAATAATTTGAATGATGAAATTTCTATCAATGAAGGAAATAAAAGTTTTCCAAGCTCAACAAGAAATTACGTTGAAGGTTATAAAGATTATTGTGATGATTGGTTCGAAATCTATAATAATTATATTTCATCTGTTTTACAAGAGAACGGAATTAGTATTGAAGAACTTTATGACAAAATGACAATAAAATCAGAAGAGAATGACAAAAGAATTTATAAAGGAATATATTTATACAAATCGGATTATAATTCAATGGAAGAAGATATTCTAAAAATATTTATTAAAAAAACAAGAAACTTTCCTATTGCGCAAAATATTCTCATAAGTAATAAAGAGACTTCTTTTGAGGAGATTCAGGCCTTTTTTCATAGGGCTTTTTTATGTAGATTTAATACCTTATTTGCCATTGAAATAAATGATTCTTTGTCAGATTTCCAAATAAAAATCATGAATAATTTCATAAGCCAATTATTAAAGTTTCAACTAGATAAATATAATAAAAAAAGTAGTGTAAAAATAGATATAAAAGAAACAAGCAAATATATAGAGCCATTAATTATTTTTGTTTATAATGAAAATAAGCTAAATGAATCATTTTTGAATGAAATAAACAAATATAATCCAGAAAAATATCCAAAAATAAAACAGAGAGTTTCCTTTACCGGAGGCCATAATATGAATTTTTTGACAAAAGCATTTAATGAAGAAGTCGAATATAAGCTAAATCAAGTTTTGAGTATGAACACACATATTTTTTCCTCAGAAATATGTGGTTTAGGTAAGACCGAAAAAATAAAATACATAATAACTCAAAAAAAAAATAAAGAATATATATATTTTCCATTAGGTGGAAAGCTATCAAGAAATATAATATTCAAAAAGATTGAAGAAATATTATGCAGAGTTAAAGATGTTAAAAATACAGCAATTCATTTAGATTTATATGAAACAGAAGATATATCAATTTTGAATGAATTTTTATTTTCTTTTTGCTTCACAAAATTTTATGCCAATGATAAAAATGTTCTTTATATTCCTGTAAAAATAGAAATTTTCATTGAAATTCCAAATTGCTTTAATAATTTTCTCGAAAATTATCCAATTTTAAAATATTTCAAAATAGATAGAATTGAATTCAAAGAAAGGGAAAAAATAAGATTAAATAAAGAGCAAACTAAATTTTTTAATTGGATGGTTCCAGAAATACAAGAAAATGGTAGAAAAATTAAAAAAAAACCCGATGAATATATTAATTCCAATATAGGAGCCAAAAAGTATTCTTATCATCAAATCAATATTTTTATCAAATTATTTATGAGTCAATATAAGATGAAAAATCATAAATTAAGATTCATAGACAGCTCGAAAAATGTTGTAACTAAAGAATGTATCGATAAATTTGCAAAATGCACACAATATTTCACTTTAGGAGTGTATGCAAAATCCTTGACTGAAAATTTAAATGAAAAAATTGATGATTCATTAAAAAAGGAAATAATTGAAAATATAGAAGATAACGATAATAATAACAATGATGTCAATAAAATAAATTATGATTCAAATATTAATCTTGAGATCTATTTTGATAATGAAAAAAAAATTATTAAGAATAGCAATCAAAATGAGGTTAATAATAGTATAATTAGTAATAAAACTGTAGACCTTAAAGATAAATCAAGTAAGGAAATTAATCTCAAAATTATCAAAGATTATGAAGAACAAAGAAGCAATTATATTAATAAATTATCAAATCTTTATAACGATGATTTAAAAAATGATTATAAAATTCCCCTTATATTTATTATAAAAAATACAGATTATTATGAAGAAATATTCTTATCCGATGATAAATTAATAGAAAAATATAAATCAGATATCGACTTTCTTTCAGAAATTAAATATATTTTGAATCTTGAAAATCCAGTAGTAAAAACAAGCAATTCAAATCTCAAATCATTACAAGAAATTATATCTGAAGATAACTATGTTATAACAACTGATAACTTTAGGAAAATGATATTGATTTTATATAGGATATTGGCAGATATTCCTGTAATTTTAATGGGAGAAACTGGTTGCGGGAAGACTGGATTAATAAGGAAACTATATCAATTATTAAATAACGGGGAAAATATGGATCCAGAAAAAAATATGGTAAATGTGGATTCCAGTATAAGCGATGAACTATTAATTCAGAAAATGGATTATTTAAATAAGGAAGCAAGGAAAAAAAAAGACAAAGATTATTGGGTTTTATTCGATGAAATTAATACTTGCAATTCACTCGGATTACTGAATGAAATTTTTATTAATCGTTCATATAACGGGATAACAATTGAAGAAAATATAAGATTAATAGGTACATGTAACCCATATAGACTAAAAACAGAGGAAGAAGAAAGCTCTGGATTATCGCATCCTTATAAAAATAAAAGTTTGGTTTATGATGTGAATATTTTGCCACAATCATTGATGTATTTTGTGTTTAATTTCGGGCATTTAGAGAAGAATGATGAAGAAAAGTATATCATAAGCATATTATCAAATCATTTTAAGGATTTTGATAGTAATTTGATCGATTTAGTGAAGGAAATAATAAGTAAATGTCATGAATATCTCAGGAGACTATTGGGTCTTTCTGCAGTTTCTCTAAGAGAAATTAAAAGATTCATAAAATTATTCGATAATTTAATGGAATATTATAAGAATAAAGAAGATTTTGACTTTGAGAGAAATAAGAAAGAAAAGGAAATTGATAAAGCAAAAAAAAAAAAGAAGCAAAAAGAAGAAGATAAAAGTCATGAAAAAGAAAAAAGTTATGAGATAGAAAAAAGAAGATTAATTCAAATTAAATCACTCATTGTAACTACTTATTTAAATTATTATACAAGATTAATAGATCCAGAAAAAAGAACAAATTTTGAAGCTTATATCAAATCAAGCTTAATTCAGTTATCAAATTATTATTCAGAAAAAGAGGAAAATAAAGAAAATAAAGAAAATAAAGAAAATAAAGAAAATAAAAAAAATAAAAAAAATAAAAAAAATAAAAAAAATAAAAACAATAAAGACAATATAGAAAATAAAGAAAAAGAGAATGAAAGATCTAAGATTAATGAAAATGAAAAGGATAGACAAAATAAATTTAACAATCATTTAGGTATAAAATGGACAACTTTAATAAAAGATTATAGGAATTTTTTATCTGATAATAAAAAAAATTTTAGCATTTTTTTTGAAAATGAATGTGATTTTATAATACAAAATATAGATGTGGATAAAGGAATTGCTAAAAACAGAATTCTAAAAGAGAACATTTTCCTCCAATTCATCACCATAACATCAAATATTCCTTTGATAATTATAGGAAAACCGGGAAGTAGTAAAAGCCTAAGCTTCCAACTATTGAAAAAATCAATGCGTGGAAAATACTCAAAAACTAATTTTTTCAAAAAATATCCACAAATATTGACCACTTATTTCCAAGGCTCTGAATCAACTTTAGCAGAAGATATTGAAAATCTATTTGAAAGGGGAAAGGAAACATTAAAAAAATATGAGAATAATAAGGAAAATAAGCCAATTTCGTTACTTATTTTCGATGAAATTGGACTTTCGGAATTTGCAAAGGATAATCCAGTTAAAGTTCTGCATAAAAATTTAGAATATGATGGTGTTAAAGATGGATTGAGCTTCGTCGGACTTAGCAATTGGAAATTAGATTCAAGTAAATTGAATAGAGTATTATATTTATCCGTTCCTGATTTAGAGAGGCAAATAGATGATCTTAAAGAAACTGCAAATTGTATAGCAAATAGCATGAGGGAAAATAATATAGACCAAGATTTATTGAATATACTTTCTAAAAGTTATAAATCTTATAAAGAAATGCTAAAAAAAATAAAGGAATATACAGTCTATAAGGAGTTAGAGCTTCAAGAAATGAATCAATTTTTGGATTCATTAACACAAGATGATATAAAGAAGTATTTCAGCAAAGCCAAAAACGACATTACTTTAGATGATTTTAAGAAAGAATTAAATAAAATAAATAAAATAGAAACAAATAAAAAATATTCGTGGAAATATGGAAATTTTACAGATGTTAAAAAAATGAAGGAATATGAGATTTTATATTCAAAAAATAGAAGTGTAAATGACGAGTTCCATGGAAACAGGGATTTTTATAATTATATTAAGGGGGTTTGTAATATTAAGTCTCTTTCCAAAGATATAAACAATATTGATTCTGATATAAGTAAAGAAATTGAGAAAGTTATTGAAAGAAACTTTGGTGGTATAGACATAATTTTAGACTTAGATTTTGACCTAAATTATGATGATGAAAGAGATAATATGGAAAAATTTATTAACATGATTAATAAATGTGATAAAGCAAAAAATCAACGTAAACTTCCTTCCTTTTTTCTTTTCAAGTATATTTATAATGAAGAAATTAAAGCATATTATAAAACAGGTCATGATTATGAAACTGAAGCAAGTGAAGCTGATAGTTTCAAGTTAGAAAAATATATAATTAAAGAAGAAAACTTAACTAAATATGACTTAATTGAATGTATAAATGGAAATATTAATGATAATGATGCAAGATTTTTATTATTGGAAATAGACGAAGGATTGAAATATTTGGTTTATCAGCATATAATTAGTAGAAACAAAGACAAATTAGTCACATATATGGAAGGCTCTCCTTTTATTAATGATATTAAGGATAAAAGTGGTGAATATAAAATAAAGAAGATTTCAGAAATACAAAATTATTGCAATAAGGAAATGGTATTAATATTAAGTAATTTAAATCAAATATATCCATTTTTATATGATTTTTTTAATAGGAACTTTATTATTAAAGACGATAAAAAATATGGTAGAATTTGCCAGGGTAATTTTACAGATCAGTTAACTTATATTCATGATAAATTTAGAATAATAGTAATGATAAACAAAAATTATGTTTATAAGCAAGAATCTCCATTCCTTAATAGATTTGAAAAGGCCATAGTGAAATTTGAAGAACTTTTGAATGAAAAGCAAAAAACAGCATCAAGAAGCATATACCAAGAGTTAAAAATAAAAGAGCAATTTGAAAAAATAAATATAAATTATAATATTAGAAATTTATTGATAAATTGCGATTCCACTAGTATTGATAGACTTTACTTCTATTATTCAAATCAAAAACTATTAAAACCAGATGAAATAAAATCGATAATTTTTGAAAAAATTGCAAAAACACTCCCTCAGGATATAATCATAAATTTAGAAGATAATCATCCGATTAAATCTATTTATAACAAAAAAAACATTTTTAACTTCAAAGACTATATAAACTACCTAAATAAACAGTCTATTGATAAAAAGAATTTATTCCAATTTTCTATCATTTATACATTTACTAACATAATCAGCAATATAGAAGGAATAAATGAGAATGATTCGCCAAAAATAATGTCTGAAATAAAGAGAGAAAATAATTTGATTCAGCTCATAAATGAGAAAAAATTCAACAAAAAAGGAACTAATAATAACTTTTTCGTTTTGCATTTTTACCAGCATGAATTTGATAGAATTAATTTTATAATATCCACTCTCAAAAATAACTATAAAGATGACGAAATTAAATTTATTTTCATTGTACACATAAAAAGAATTATGGACAAAAAAAAGAAAGAAAAAATTTATTCTATTCCTGATATCGATGAAAAAGTGGACCAAATTTTTATTGATAATCTTAATGGTCAAAATATTTCTTTGGATTCCATAGCCAAAAATGGAATTAAAAAGATATTAGAAGATAAAAAATTAGTCGATAAAAATAATGAATTTTTCAAGGCTCTTAAAATATATTATAACTATTATACTGATAGACTTATTTTTGTTGAGAATTATTTGCAAAAACTAATAAAATATTTCAATGAAAATAAAGAATTTATTGATATAATTCTATCAAAAACTTTTGATTTGATATATAAAGAAAATAAAAATAATGATAAAGATGGAAGCAAGGAAAATATCGATTCTTTTAATGAAATTAAAAAAGAATTATTTAATGATTCTTATATTACTCATAATACTGTTGATATTATTTCTTCAATAATTAATAATGTTATTATTGAGAAAAAATTAAGAGATACAATAATTAAAGTCATAGATGCTTTAGAATCAAACAATTTTTTAACTAGTTTATTAACTTTAGATAATAATACAGCATCTAAATCCTTTACTTCTAAAAAAAATTTATGTCAAATTATGCAAATTTATTTAAATTCCCTGAAGATTTCAGATATTCAAGAAAAGGCCACTTTTGAGAGCAAATATTTGGTTCCTGGTTTCCTTTCTTTTTATGAAAAAATTTCAAACTTTATTTCCAAAAAAATAACCCAAAAATTCTTCAGAAATGAGAAAAAATTTAGGGATTTTTTAAAAGGAAACATTATAAAATTAAAATATGATTTTCATTTAGAAGAAGTAAAACTCTTAGATATTTTAAGTAAAGAAATAATTACGGATGAATCTGATGAATATAAATTTATTAATGAAGTAATAAATAAATATCCAATCTTCGATTTAATGCTGAATGATTATATTAACTATTTTTTAAATAAGAATAATAAAAATAATTATATATCATTAGAGGAGCTTATCGACATTGAAAGTAATTCAAGTATCAATGAAAATAATGAAGAAAATGTAAAAAGGGAAGAAATTGATGAATTTTATGTGAAAATAATTAAACAAATTATAGATTTAAAATATAAAGAGGATACAAAAATTATTATTGAAAATAAAGATAATGAACTCAATAAATTCTTAATTAAAATAATATGGCTTGAAGCTAATAAAGATTATATTCTTACAATAATTAATTTATATAAAGAAGCTCAAAATAAAATTTATGATAAAAAAAAAGATAATATTCTCTTAGAACAGATAAATAATATAATTAGCAATAATAAAATTAAATACATAACCGATGAAAATAGAAATCCTGAACATACAACGGAGGTAAATGAATGCTATTGCATAATTTTGGGTGCTTTATATTTGGCTATAACTGATTTAGAAAAAATAAAATTATATGATCCCAATAATAATATAGATTTTTTTGAAGTTGAAGAAAATCAAGTTAAAGTTGAAATAGATAATTATTTAGAATGCTTACAATATATAGTAAAAGTTAGTAAGCCATTCAATAATATGCTATATTTATTCTCAAATGAGCTATATATTATTGTTAATCTTACCTCAATAATAAACCTATTAAAGTTTCAGAAAAAAAAATACATTGAAATTCAAATAGTTGAAAATATAATTAAGAATTTAACTGAAAGTATTAATATAATTCGAGAAAATAAATTTGATAAAACAAATGAACTCAAAAAAAATATAGAAGATTTGATTAATTTAATTTCTGAAAATATACCAAATAAAGATAAGAAATATTACTATTTGTTAAAAAATATAATATTACAAGAATTTATGAAAGTCAAGGATAAAAATTATCGTTTGGATATATTTAAATCTTATATAATAAATGAAAAAGAAATTCTTTTGAATTCTAATGAAATGCTCGATCTTCTTCTTAAAGGATTTATTATTCCGATAAAGGAAAAATTATTGTTATCTTTAGAAAAATTTGAGAATAGAGGAGACGGAATTTTGCTACTTCTAGAAAATAAAATTAAGGAAAAGAAAAATGAATATTTGTCCCAAATTTTGCTGTATTATTTCGAAAAATTATCCCATATTTATCTTGATAATTATTTCAAAAGTAAAATAGAAAAAAAAAATGAGAAAAACCTTCTCGAAAAAGAGCCTTTAACTGTCTTTAAAAAATGTTTGAGTTTATTGTCAGAATACAATTCAAGTAAAAGCAAAATTAAAAATGTGACTAAACTTTTTTATATTGGATATATAAGGGTATTTTTATATAAATTTGAAGAATATATAAGAGATAAATCAGATAAATTAAGCAATCCTAAAGAAATAATAAACTTAATAAATATGTTCAAAAATCCTATTTCTTTTATGATTGAACTTTATTTTTATAAGATTATTTATAATAAAAATAATAAGGATTTCAATATTTTTTCTTCAAAAAAAAATTTGTATAATCTAGAATCTTTAAATAATTATAAAGATTTTTTCAATTCCAAAAATAATGCTGAAAATTCATACGAGGAAAATGAAGATAAAGACAATTCATTTATAAATTTATTAGATGAAAAAATTAATAAATTGAAAAATTCAAAGGAAGAATATCCATTTAACGAATATTTTTACTATTCAGACTATATAGACGAAAAATATCTGGCTTCAATTCTTAATAATGAATGCCAAAAATATCCTGTTTTAGCTAAATATTTGGATCTAAAGATTAATGGTAATTTATTAAATGATTTTTATATATATAATTATTGTCTTAATTGTCTCAATGAAGAATATTCTACAAAAATTACAAGGGAATATGCAAAAAATGAAACTTTGGATAATCAATTAATTTATAAAGAAAATAAAGATAAATTCGATAAATTTTTCGATATTTTTAATAAATTATTGGGTAATAATGATAATGATAGTATTGATGATGATAATGAAAATAACAATAATATTAATAATAATTTAAGCCCAACATTACCTTTATTAAAATTTTTTATAGTGGATGACAATGATGAATTTAGTGAAAAATTTAAATACTTTTATAAGCAATTTATCGATAAACATAACGAAATTGTTGATAAATTGTTAGATGCTAAATCACAACTTCTCGATGATCAAAATCAAAACAAAAATAGAATTAATATTCAAAATATTACAAAAGAAGATGAGATTTTCATTACAAAAAATAATTTTTCCATTCATGATGTATTATTTAATAATAGTCATCGTAAAGTTATTATTAATGATGATTATTCACAATTTAATAAATATGAAATTAACCTGGAATATATTGAAGAAATGATGACTGAGGAGCTTTTAAAAAACAAAAAATTGATTAATAATGAAATATTCAAATTCAACTATAAATATGAAGATTTAGAATTTAAAAATAAAGATATTTGCACTAAATTTAAAGAAAAAATTAATGAGGAATCCCTTTCTATTAATGATAAAATAATATTATATAATTATTTTGAAGGAAACAAAGGAAATGTGAATTTACATCTAAAATTATTAGATGATTTTGCTTATTTAATAAAGTATTCATATGAAAAAATAGATCAAATAAATGAACCATCACAAATAAAGATATGTAAATTTTTAGAAGGAATAGAAAATATTTCAAATGATTTCAAAGAAATTTTCAAAGAAGGGAACAGTCTTACCATCAATAAGATACTAAATGTTTATGAATATTACCAAATATTATGCTTTAATAAAGTAAAAGAAATACTTAATCCATATCAGGAAAAAATAACTGATAAAGTTCAAAAAAATGCGATCAACGATTATATTGAAAAGGATTTAAAAACTAATGAAAAAACTAAAAATATTTTAGGAATTGCTTTAAGAAAATTCATTCTTTGTTTTTTAGCAAAAGAAAATAACAAGGAAAATAAAATTAAACAAAATAAAAATAATATAAAAAATTATTTGGAGATAGAAGATTTATGGAATATTGACTTTTATAAGAAAAATGAGTTTTATCAAGAACTTAAAAAATTGAAGAATTTGAATATTAAAATAAATAATGTGATACCATTTTATGAAAAATGCTTTAATAATATATACAAAAATTATTTTGATGATGTAAAAACTGAATTAAAAAATAGAGAAATAGAGAATAGAAGAAAGGAAGAAGAAAAGGATAAAGAGGATATAAGCAATTTTAATACAAAAGACGAAGTTATTGATGATAATCAAAAAGAGATTGAAGAAAATGGTATTAATGACAATAATAATGAAAATAATGCAAATGAAGATGATGATAATGGAGATTCTTACATCGATGATGAAAATGATGAAGAAGATTACGGAGGAAGATACTAAATAATTAAAATAATCTTATTATTTATATTATTCTGAACTTAATTTCTAAAAAACAATTAAAAAAAATTTTTATTTAATACTTTATAATAATTAAATTATATTTTATATTTTTATATTAATTATTTTATATAATAATGGGGATTGGGGATTGGGGATTGGGTATTGGGGATTGGGGA
>JAJNAB010024989.1:0-14271 GCA_023783335.1 Enoploplastron triloricatum | reverse complement strand
AATCCCCAATCCCCAATCCCCATATTATTAGATTTTAAAACTTAATATATTTTAAAAAATTAAATTTATTTAAATAATTTAATTTATTATTATTATTTATTAATTTATTAATAAATAAAAAAATAAAAAATAAAAAAAAATTTATATATCATAATTAAAAATATATTATTTAAAATGAATGAAGATGTTAATAACCATGGAGAACAAAATGAAAATAATAAAAAAAATGAGATAAAGGAAGAAGTTGGCAATAATGTCAAAAAAAAAGATAAAAAAGATAATAATCAAAAAGAAGAACAAAAGAAACAATTGAATATTTATTTCATTGAAAATCATCTTTCAACTAGTGAAGCAAAAATACAAATAGATGAAGCAAAATTTACCAAAAACTTAGAACCAATGACTATAGGTATATTTGAGAAAGAACAAATGGAATTTCAGTATACAATTTTTCGATTCCTATTTTTAAATCTAGAAAAAGATTCAAAAGATGAAGTAACAATTTATCTTATAGATAAAAATAATAATAAATTTAAAATGAAAATTAATATAAAAGATTATGATAGAGATAGAGATATATTTATATATGATTTTAGATTTAATTCAACTCATAAAAAAGGCTTTAAAAGGATTGATCCACCAAAATCCTATGACTTAACTCATCAAGAGCAATTTAATTATTATATCAATCTCTTGAGAAATACATTGAAAATTATGCAAAATTCAGAAGAAAATATAAGTTTAATTTTATCAACTCAAAAACTATTAATGATAAAAGGAGTAAAATATCAATTTTCTTTTTATTTAAGTATTTTCCTCCAATGTTTTGCTTGCCGAGCACTAGGAAGTCATTTAATAATATTTAATCCAGATAAAATTGAAAGTCCAGGAGAAATAAATGAAGAAAAAATAAAACAATTAAATAATATTATAAATAGAAAGGGAAATAAGCATTTGAAATTTATAGATGAATTAAAGGAAGAGAAAGACAAAGAATTATGCTATACTAATTTTTATACTATATTTTTATATTTTAACCATTTATTTAATGAAGAAAAATTCAAAGAATTATTGAACACTAAAGAATATGAAAGTAATATATATAATGCTTTATTATATTATAATAAATTATTTGAAAAAGACATTCTCTCAGATGAACAGTTTAAAATTTTAATTGAAAGAGTATCTAATTATAATCAATTATCAAATGCATTAATATATAATCATGGTGTTTTAAATTTATTTCAATTGATAAAAGAAAATTTCGGGAAAATTGAAGAATTATATATTGCCGAAAGTGAATTAAAAAATAAATTTAAGAAAAAAAATCTTGTTATTAAAATAGAATCGATTGTAACTCCTGATAAAAATGATAATTTAGAAGAAATTTCTAAACTATATATTGATTTGATAGATTTGCAAATGAATAAAGCAAAAACTATATTTCTATTATTTTCTGAAGAATTATGCAAGGCATATATCGGCTACTCTGAGAACAAAAACTTAAAAAATTTATTTTGTATAAAGAAAATTATCAAAGCTTTTAAAACTAAAAAAACTAAAGTTGAATTAGAAATTAAAAATTTAGATAATATTATCCATGAAACAGGAATAGAACTTTCAAAAAGTCACAAACTCACAAACTACGAAATATTAGATTTTATAGAAAATGATATTAATTATAATAAATCATTATATAAAGATGAAAAATCATTTGATATATTCAATAGTATTGATATTGGGTTAATAGATGATATATTTCTTGAAAAATGGAAAAAAATAAAATGGAAAGATATTTTTGATGATAAATATCCTAACTTTTTTGAAAAAATATCAAAATTTATTGTTAATTTAAAAGATTTCCATATTTTATTCAAATTATTCCAAGTTAATAAAAAAGAAGATAATAAAAAAGATTTAGATGATAAAATAATAGAATTACTTCTTCAAAAATTCATTAGTTTAAGCGGAGAAGGAGGACTATCTGAAAATTTTAATGAAAATTTAATGGATTTAATTTATAATTGCGAGATAAGAAAATACAATATTGAACCATTTCTAATTAAGTTTGTTCAAACAAAAATTAATTACCAAATTGTTAATAAAGTTTATATTGATTTAATAGAAAAATATAAAGAAGAAATTAGAAATGAAACTAAAAATATAATAACAAATTTTTTCATTGACAATCCTATTAATTCTAATTCTGATACATTATTATTTTTAATAGATAATTGCCAAGACTTACGTTTAGAAATTTTAAAAAGATTAGAAAGATTTAAATTCGAAAAAGATGATTTTTGGAAAATAAATGAAAATGATAAATTAAAGCTATTTAGTGGATTATTAAAAAGAAATTATATTAAAGGAGGTGATTTTGGAATGACAGAATATTCCAAAGAAACATTAGATATGATAAATAAGCTTCATAATGATATAATAGATGGAAATATTTTATATAATGAAATAAATTTATTTTATAAAGAAAACAAAAAAGATGTTTTACATCAAAGATTATTATTAATTAGTTTAAATGAAGAAGGGCAAGCTGGACAATTTGATATAATTATTGATAATTTTATGAAAAAAAATGAAATAGTTCTTAATGATTTACAATTAGTAAAAGCAGATTTAGTCGAATTTCTTTATATAAAAGAAATAAAAACTATAAAAATATTAGATGAAATGATAACTTCAATAAATAAAGGGAAATTAAATTGCTTTAAAAATAATTATGAAAAGCAATTTAAAAATTTAATGGATAATTATAAATCTAAAGCTGAAGAAAGAACAATAATAAAACAAAGTCTATTTTTCAAAAGTATATTTACAATTAATTCACAAATATTTAAAGATAAAGATGAAGTCTGCTTAATGATACTGAATTAAAATTTAATAAATTATATTTAATTTTTTCTGATAACGGTGTTTATAATCTAAATGATGAAAAAATATTACAAATATGTCTTAATTCAATCAGAGGAGAAAAAAGAGATTTTATTGATGAAGAAATTGAAAAATTAATTAAGATTTTTGAAAAAAAAATCTTAGGCTGTACATATAATAAAGAAAAAATAATCCAAAGTTTGATTACATTATCTAAAAAAGAAGATGTTAATAAAGTATCTGAAGCTATCTCTGTGTTCATTCAAAAGACAGGAGTAATTCCAACCGAATTTTATAATGAAATATTAAGTATAAAACCAACATTAGAAAAGTCAAAAAAAGAGGAAGATATTGAAAAGGCCATTAATTATTTAAAAAAAGGCAATGTTGACATTGATATAATATATGAGAAAAATAAACAAGGTAATTATATAAACATTCTATTAAAACTTAAAGAACAGTCTGAATCAATTATGTTTTTATTTAAAAGAACTGTAGATGATTGCCGTAGTTACCAAGAGCTTGTTGGTGAAATGGATGATGGATTTTTAACATCAAATGATATTCTAGACCTTGAAAAATGTGTTGAATTTACAAATAAAATAGGAAATGAACAAACTATTAAAAATATGAAAGATATTGATATAATTAAATCCTTTGTTAAAGAAGTTGATAAAAATAAAGGAATAGAAGCCAATTTTGAAAAGTATGTAAATAATTATCTTGAATTAAAAAAATTAGAATTTGGTTTAGATAAATCTGAAGCATCCAAACAAAAAATAAAATCGATTTGCCAAAAATCAATTTTTATTTTAAAAAGTATAAACGGAGGATTCTTTAAAGGGGAATATAATGATATTAATGATGAAGATGAAAAAAAAATGGAAAAAAATGAAAAGAAAATTATTAAAAAAGGAATAAATTTAGAAGATCTACTTGAATTAAGAGATAGAGCTCAATTATCCAAAAAAGTGAGTGGGGAAGAAGAAGAACAAAAACTTTTGGAAAACAATAGAAAATTCATAGATAAAGTTAGTGAAATATATAATATTTATAGTTTATTAAAAAGTATAAATATTTCTGGATATCCCGAAGATATTACAATTGAAATAAACGTAAATAATTTTATATCAGAATTTTCTGGGCTTGGATTGAAAAGTAAAGATTATCAATATATCATTTCAAAATTAAAATCAATATTATATGATTTTAGAAAATACCAAATAAAAGCATATGAAGAAAGGCCCTTAATAAGATATATTTATGGAAGACAATTCAATATGATTTATAATCACTTAAATACGAAAGAACAATATAAAATAAAACCATTTTTTAATGTTTTTAACTAATAATTTAATGAAATATGAATTAAATGATTTTTTTTCTTATAAATCAACTAGTAATGTTTATGAAGATATTATTAATAATAGTGAAAATTATTTAAAAGAATTATTATTAAAAAATGATATAACTTTAGCTCAAATATATAGTGACAGTTTGATTAATGAAAAATATAATTATAAAGGAGTATATATGTATTATTGCAGAAAATTAGAAAAAGATTTATTTCAAATTTATAAATATCTAACCAAAAAAACTCCAAATGCACAAAATATTTTATTATGCACAAAAGAGACATCAAATGAGGAATTAACAGCATTTTTATATAGAGCTATTTTATGTGAATTTAATTCTTGTTTTATTATTGGAGGAATTGAATTATTAGAATTTGATAAAAAAAGTAAAATGCTTGAATTGTTAAATAATTTATTTGTTAATCATGAAAATATGAAATCATGTTTAATTATACTTTATACAGTAAAAAATACTGATATTTATAAAAGTTTAAATTTATTAAAATATATCGAAACAGAAACAGATATTAAGTATGAGGAGATTTCATGTCTAAAGATTGAAGGTTCAAATGCTGAAATCATTTCTTCTGATAAATCAGGTGTAGGAAAATCAACTCTAATTAGAATGGAAATAGAAAAATCAAAAAAAAACTATATTCATTTCCCATTTGGAGGAGTTTTTAATAGGAAAAATGTTGTACGAAGATTAAGAAAGTTAAAACTCTCAAAAAATTCTGTTCTTCATTTAGATCTATATGACACTGATCAAACTGAATTAATGACAGAATTTCTTTTTTCCGTATTAATTACAAAATTATATGGACAAAATGAAGATATGTTTTATTTATCAAAAGATATTAATATTAAAATTGAAATTCCAAATGGCTTTGTTGATTTTATTAATAAATTTCCAATATTAACTTTATTCCCTAAGAGAGAGATATTAATTAAAAATTTGCCTCCATTAATAGTACCAAAAGAGCTAGATTCAAATATTCAAATAGTTGCAAATTATTTAAAAGCTTTAAAAAATAATGAAATAAATGATAAAGATTTATTCTTTAATGATATCACTCCAGAAGAATTTTCTGGGTATGATACAAAGGTTTCAGCTGAAATATTAGGATCAAAAAGAATGTCAAGAATTAATATTTGAAGAAATTAAAAAAACTTTTGATTCCACTTCTGAAAATAACAATAATGATTCAAATTCTGATGAAAAAACTTATAAAGGGCCAAATTATTACCAAATTAAATCATTTGTGGATATTTTGGCTACTCAATTTAAAAGATTTAATAGAAATTTTTATATTAATGCAAGTACTCTTAATGATTTTGGTGTTGATAATAATATAAGAACTGAACTCATCGAAAATTTTATTAAATTAACAAGATATTTTACTAAAGGTGCATTCACAGAAATTATTGCAAATCAAGAGGCAACACATGAGGCTTTATTTGGTCAATATAATGCTGAAAATGATGCTAATAAAGGGATCGAAAAAATTATCTTTAACTAAGCATGATATAATTTCTTTTAATAAGATAAGTTCTCCATTATTATTTTTCCATGAAGGAAATGGAGAAGGATTTAGTATCATTACAAAATTAACAAGAGAAACAAAAAATGATGTTACTAGTAAATCTGTATCAGTATCCGAAACTAATAACGATGATGATAAAGAAGAAAGCAATACACCTCAGATGAATACTGAATATGGGAAATTATATAGATTAAAAAATTTTATGACACTAAGAGATGAAGACAAAGTTGAGTTGCCTAATTATAAAACTTATAAACCTATAGATTTTCTTTATGAATTAAAAGAAATTTTAGATCTTAAAAATCCAGTAATTGAAGTAAAAGAATCAGAACAAAATGAAAAAAATGTTGCAAAAGAACAAAATACAAATATTAAAGAAAATAATAAAGAAGAAGAAGAGGAAGAAGAAGAAATAGAAGAAGAAAAAGAAGAAGAAGAAGAAGAAGATGAAAAAGAAGAAGAAAATAAAATTAAAAATATAAATATAATTAATGAAAATAATCAAAATAAAGAAAAAAATAATGAGGAAAAAAAAAAATCATTGGAAGAAATAACTGAAGAATATGTATTTACTGCAGATAATTTTGTTAAGATGATTCTTATTTTATTAAGGATAAGAGCAAATATTCCAGTAATAATGATGGGAGAAACTGGGTGTGGAAAAACTTCTCTAATAAGAAAATTATCACAAATGTTAAATAATGGATCAACTAAACAAATGAAAATATTGAATATTCATGCAGGTACAACTGATAAAGATATTATTAAATTTATTAAGAAAAAAGTAATAAAACAGGCCAAACTAATGGAATTAGAAGATAATTTATTAAAAGGAAAATATATTCAAGAAAAACAAATTTTTGAGCCTAGAAAATTATGGGTATTTTTAGATGAAATAAATACTTGCAAATCAATGGGTTTAATTAGTGAATTAATGTGTAAACATACTTATCAAGGAAAACCACTTCCTTCAAATATTGTATTTATTGCAGCTTGTAATCCTTATAGATTTGGAGTAAAAAAAACTGTAGGTCTTAACATTAATCAAGCTAATAAAGAAAAACAAAATTTAGATGATAAAGAAAAAGAAAAATTAAAAAAAGCTGGAACTAGTTCTTTGATTTATACAGTAAATCCTTTACCACATTCATTACTTAATTATGTTTTTGATTTTGGAAATTTAGAGCCAGAAGATGAAGAGCGTTATATTGAAAATATTATTTTAGAACCAATAGAAAGAATAAGTAGACAAAATGGGAATAAATCATATAAAGATATTCATAATTTAGCAAAAACATTAATTTCTAAGGCACAGAATTTCATAAGAAATAATAATGATGTTTCTTCTGTATCTCTAAGAGAGATAAGAAGATTTAATATTTTTTATGAATTTTTTTTTAATTATTTAAATAAGAAAAAAGATAAAAAGCAGCAGGAATCTTCTGGAACATTATTTATTGATAAAGAAAATAATTCATATAAAAATTTAGATCAATTATCTCAGCAAAAATTTTCAGTTATTTTAGGAGTTTTTGTATGCTACTATTTACGTATTACAGAAAATGAATCAAGACAAAAATTAAGAAAACTAATGAATGATGAATTAAAAAAAATGGATATATTCTTTAAAGATATAGATTTTTTGGATATTCCACAAATGGAGGAATTATATATTGTTAATAATATTAATTTAGAAAAAGGTATAGCTAAAAATAGAGCATTATTAGATAATATATTTTCTCTATTTGTTGCTATAAATAATAAAGTTCCTATCTTTATAGTTGGAAAGCCGGGTTGTAGTAAATCTTTAAGTGTACAATTAATAAATAAATCAATGAAAGGTAGTTCTTCAGCTAATGATCTTTTTAAAGATTTACCAAAAATAATTTTGAATTCATATCAAGGATCAATGAGTAGTACATCTCAAGGAGTTAAAAATGTATTTAAAAAAGCAAGAAGAGCTTTAAAAAAATTAAATAAAGAAGATAGAAAAAGTAATATTTCAATGATTTACTTTGATGAAATGGGTCTTGCAGAGCATTCTCCAAATAATCCTCTTAAAGTAATACATTCTCAATTAGAATATGATGAAAATAAAGGATATAAACAAGTTGCTTTCGTAGGTATTTCTAATTGGGCTTTAGATGCTTCTAAAATGAATCGTGGAATGTATTTATCTATTCCTGAACCATGTGAAGACGATACTAAAGAAACTGCATTTACTATAGGGAAATCATATGATGAAGATTTGGCTAATCAATATAAATTATTCTTCGAAAATCTAGGCTTGGCATATTTTAAATATAAAAATTATCTTAAAGAAAGAGAAAGACAAAATCAAGATGGAAAAGAAGATTTTCATGGAAATAGAGATTTTTATCACTTAATAAAAAACGCTGCAAGAAAATTAGAAGAAAAAAAATTACAATTTATTAATGAGTCTACTTTAGAAGACATTGCAGTAGTCAGTACAGAAAGAAATTTTGGAGGTTTAAGATTTGAATCTGAAAATACTACTTCTATTAAAATAGTAAAAGAAATTTTAAAAGAATATTATGCTGGATGCCAAGCTGAAAACTATTATAAAGTAATTGATAGATTGAAGGAAAACATTATTGATTTAAAAAGTAGATATCTTCTTGTTATTTCAAAATCTTCTATTAGCACATTTTTACTATCTTCAATTTTATTTGATTTAAAAAAAGATTATAGTCTATATATAGGAAGTCAATTTTATAATGATCTAAAAAGTGAGGAATATCCCTTAAAAATATTAAATAAAATTCAATTGCACATGGAACAAGGAAAAGTATTAATTTTAAAAAATTTAGAATCAGTTTATCCTGCACTTTATGATTTATTCAATCAAAATTTCACTGAAGTCAGCAAAAAAAATTATGCTCGTATTGCTATTGGTTCTTCTACTAATGCTTTCTCATTTGTTAATGATAATTTCAGATGTATCGTTAATGTAGATTATGAGCAAATTGACCAAGAAGAACCGCCGTTTCTTAATAGATTTGAAAAGCATATAGTTTCTTTTGAATATCTATTAAAGCCAGAGCTAATTAAAGAATCAAAAAAAATTAATGATACTTTAAAAGAATTGATTAGTATTGATATAAATAAATTTAAGGGAATTAATTACAATTTAAAATCTATTTTTATAAATACAGATTTAGAGGAAATACAAGGAATAATGTATATGGCAGATCAAAAAGGTGTTAATAAAAAGGATATGCTGATTGAAGTAATTTCTAAAATTAGTTTAACATTACCCCAAGATATTTTATTTTGCATGAAATTCAATGGATTTCAAGGAAAATATCCTGATATTGCAGACAAAATAATTAAAAAATATAATGAAGGGAAACATAGTAATATGAGAAACTTTTTAGAAACAATCACTGAAACTAAGAATGTTGTATATACTTTTAACAATATATTAGATAACATTGAAAATATAAAAAGCATTAAAAATAGTAAATTTGGTGAAATATCTGAGGGTAATATAAAATCAATAAAAATTAGTTCATTTAAATCTGAAAATGAATTCGAGAAAGAAATAGATGACTTTTTAGAAGAAGATAAATATAAAATATGTTTTATTAAATTTAATCCAAATGAAGGATCTTTTTTAAATTATGTTAAATTTTTCATAGAAAATAAAGAAAAAGATTTCATAGATAAAAAGAAAACACAAAAAATATTTGTATTTATAGTTTATTTAATGAGAATATTTAATTCGGATTTGGAAAAAGCAAAAAAATCAAAGAAAGATAAGAAAATAATTAATAAAAAAATACTTAAAGAGACAATTTCTCATTTATCAGGATATTATCAAATTTTTATTGATAATTTAAATGGAATTGAAGAAATAAATTTAGAAGATATATTAAAATTAAAAGGACTTAAATTTTTTGATAAATTCATTAATTTTGAAAATGAATTAAAAAAAAATATTTATACATCTCTTAGTTATATAAAATATAATATACCTTTTGCTTATGGTGAATTAAATGAAGATACTTATGTTAATAAATTAATTGAATATATTCAAAATAATCAAGAATTAAGAGATAATATAAATAAATGTATAAAAAATCAATTAGATAATAATGAAAATTTAATAATTAAAATATTTAAAACAAAAGACTTAATAAATCATGAAGATAGAGATATTATTGAAGTTATTCAAAGATTTTTATTAAAACAATATAAAAATCATTTAAATATATTTTATTTAAAAGCGGAAAAAGATAATTTCTTTTCTTCTTTATTATCAGCTGAAGAAGAAAAAAAAGTAAATGGTTCTCAAAATGAAAATCTTAATAAATTAAGACAAAAAACAAATATGAAATATTTTGAAAAAATGATAACAATTAATAAAATAAAAATAGTAGAAGAACCAGGAAAAAATCTATTAAATATTATATTGGGCTTGAAATTGCCTGGATTAAAACCAACATTGGATTCTCTTTTAATATATATTAAAGAAGAAATTGAAAAAAATTATAAAAAAAATGAGAATAAATTAAGAAGTTATAAAGGAAAAGAAGAAAAAAAATATATAGATAGATATTATAAAGAATTAGCTCAATTAAATAATTCATTATATGTTGAAATTAATAAAAAAGAATTAATATCAAAAATAACAGAAGGAAATGATATTAATTTAGTATCAGAATTTAGTGATACATTTTTAGATGATTATTATACTTTATTTATTTACAAAAATATAAATATTGTAAAAGAAAAGAATGTGAAGAAAAGTAGCAAAAAAATTTATATTGAAAATATAAAACAAATGCTAAAATATATTGTTTATTTAAAGAAAAGAAATCAAAATGAAGAAAAGGATCCTCTAAAAGAATTTGCATATAAATTAAATTGGTTACAAATATACTCAGTAGAAATTACAACTATTTTACAAATGTTTTCAAAGTTAAGTACAATTGTTGATAATTTATTTGAATTAATTAAGGAAATTATTTCAAAACAAGAAATAAAATATGAAATATCAGATAGAAGTAAAGAAACATCATCTATTGTTAATGAAGCATTCTTCTTAGCAATGGAATCAATTTTAAGAGTAATTACTTCAAATGAAAAAATATATATTGGACTAAAAGGAAATCCAGATGAATTTTCAGAATTAATGAAAATAAACAAGGAAATATTACAAAATGCCTTTAAACTAGAGGCAAACTTACATTTATATACTAAAGAAGCATTTTCATTAGAAGAAATTATAGAAATTAATAAATGTTTGTATAAAAATCAAATGGATAATGCTGAAAATATTACAAAAATTATTGATTTTTTTTCAAATCAAACAACACAAATATTAATTAAAAATGAAGATCTTTTATTTAATAATTTTAAAGATTTATATAAATTTTTAGAAGATTTAGTTGGAAAAGATGAATATTTCCCTAAAGTAATGTCTACAATATTTAAAAATGAATGTTCTAAAATTAATCTTAAAAAATACAGAGTAAAATTATTAGAAAAAGTTCTGAGTAAAAGCGAATTTATTTATAATTGTTATCCAATTTTAAAATTAATATTTAATTTTTCTATTAAGCCAGAAGATATGGAAAAAAAAATTGAAATTTTTCAAAATGAAAATGACGATTTATTAAGGGCTTTAAATAATAGTAAAATGAAATGTTTAGATGAAACAATTATTAATTTTTTAGAATATAAAATTCTAGAATTTTTTGAAAGTATACCTACTTTAGATTATGAAGAACATAAAAATTATCAAGAATATTTCAAAACATATTATGATAAAAAAGCAAATGATGAAGAAAATGCTAAATATTTTATAGTATATGACCTACCTAATGATATTTTTAATAAATGTATACAATTATTAGATGGTATTATAGAAGATCAAGCCAAATTCAAACAAATACATTTGTGTAAATTATATGCAACTACATATATAAAGATTTATTTATATAAGCTTGTTTCCTTAATTTATACAAATTTTGACAATATATCTGATGTTAAATCATTATTTGAACCAATGACTAATAAAGATAGTGCCTTTAGAAAGATTTTAAAAATTTACGTCTTTAAAATTTTCTTTAATTTATTAAATAAAAATTGGGAAAAAATGCTTAATTATGACTTTAAGAATCATCAAATATATTTTCATGATATATTAGAAAAAGAAAATGAAAAATCTGACTCATTTTTAATATATCACTTTTTACCAATAGATTCTGAAGAAGAGCAAAAAGAATTTTTAAAACAAAATGAAATATTTGAAATTTTAAGAAATAAAAATTTCTTAAATTTTTCTAATGAATTTCCAATTCAAAATAATAATTTTGATATATTTTTATCAATAATGATAAATAAAATGATTTCAAATTTAGGATTAAAAAATAATTTAAAAATATCTGAATATTCTAATTTTTCAAAATTATGTGATAATTTATTCCAAAATTATGGAAATAATTTAAAAGCACTATTATTTTTATTTTTTAATGAAAAGAAATTTAATGAAATATTAAAGCCAAAAATAGAAAAATTAAAAAAAAATAAACAATTTGAAGGTGAGCCATTTGAAAGCTTATTATATGGTTTTAGATTTTGCGTACAATCTTTATTAGATAAAAATATTAGCAATGGAAATAGTGAAAAATTTTTATATTCTTCAATATTAAGTCGAGAATGCCTAAGTACTATAAATGAAAATTTCATCCCAGGAAATTTCAGTTCAAGAGATTTTAGATTAGAAACAATTAAAGATATAGAAAATCATTTAATAATTTTCCCAGCAGACACTGGATGCTATGTATGTAGTTGTGGATATTATTATATTATTGATCCTTGCGGCTTTCCAACTAAAGAATATACTTTTAATTGTCCTAAATGCAAATTACCTATAGGATTTGGAGAAAAAGTTATTTCTGATAAAGGAGCAGAGAATCATGGAATGGTAATTAGACCTGGTCATTATAGAATTTTTAAAAATAAGGCTCAAAAGGAAGAACAAATGGGAAGATGGAATGATCCTGATGAAAATATTCCTAATTTGACTTTAGATGAATATAAAAAGACAGTTATAGAACCATTATTATATAAATCAAATAAAGGAATTAATTTTTGTTCAAAAGAAATGTTTTTAAATAATAAAAAAATTGTAAGAAAATTAAGCCAAATTGGATATAGATTATTAAATTTCATATTATATAATCATTTGTTCTATGCTAATTGCTTAGTTTATATTTCAGATTCAGAATTCGAAGAAAGACTTATTAAAGGAATGAATATTTTGGAAATAATTCAAAATAGTTGGAATTTATTAGAGGAAGCTTTAAAAGAAAAAAATATTTTATCTATCCATACTTTTATGAATTTAATATTTAAAAAATTATCTGATTTAATAAAAAATTGCAAATGTTTGAATGAAGAAAAAGAATTAATGAAATTTGAAGAGGAAATAGAAAACTTAATTCAAGAAAATATTGAAAAATATACCGATTATTTAAAAAAATATACAGAAATAAATCAAAAACAATTAATTAACAATAATGAAATAAGAACATTAATAAATGAAGTATTTCCTCCAATAGAGGAAATTTATCCAGAAAAAGATTATCCATTTTTAAAATATTTTACATATACTAACTATAGGACAAAAAAAGATTTAATTAAAGCTTTAGAATCAGATGGAGATTATTTCATAACTCATCCTTTATTATATAGTTATTTAAACAATTCTGAAGGGGTAAAAAATCTCAAATATCTCCCTTCATTTAATGAATTCTCAAACTATTTATTAGATACATATTCTTATCAATTATCAAGAGAAGATGCAAATAACAGAGCATTAGAAAATGAGGATATATTTAAAGAAATATCTGAAAATCAATTTAAAGGGTTTACCAAGGCATGGGAGCATATTAGAAAATATGTTAAAAAATATAGATGTAGAAAAGAATTGGAACCAAAAAAATTAGCTAGAAAAGATAAATTAATATATTTTTTAGCTGATGATAATGAATTAGGATATATGGCTGCTGCTTATGAACAATTTATTAATTGGCAAAATAATTTTTTACAGCCTATCATTGAAACAGCAATATTTTATGGAAATTTAAATTATTATGTAGATAATATGAAAAATAAAATTCCTGTTCAAGAAGCTAATCCAAATCAAATTTTATCTATTGATGATTGCTATAAAAATTCCATTTATAAAAATTTTGATGATTTAATTTATACCTTTTCAAAAAGAGAGATATTTGATAAAGAAGGAACGATTAATTATTTAAAATATAATATATATCAATTTGATTTTACATCATTAGAAGAAGAGTTAGGAAAATTAATTTTGCCTGAAAAATGTTTTTTCGAGGGAGAAGAAAATTTGAACTTTATAACATTTTGGGGAGAAGGCTTTAGGGGAGGAAAATCAGATACTCTAAATAAATTTTATACAAAATATCCTCAAAAAGACCTAACTG
>JAJNAB010024988.1:0-14300 GCA_023783335.1 Enoploplastron triloricatum | reverse complement strand
CCCAATCCCCAATCCCCAATCCCCAATCCCCCATCCCCCATACCCAAAACCCAATTTTCTTTATTTTTTAATTTTAATATTATATTATTTTAATAAATTATAAAATATTAAATATAAATCTTTAAAATTAAATTTTATATTTAAAAATTAAAATTTTATTTCAAGTTATATCTAAAATAAATAATAGTATTTATTCAATTGAAAAGAATAAAATTAAATTAATAACTTAAAAATGAACAACACATCAAATAACCCAATGTTCCCAAGCAGTCCAACAAATAATAATCCAATATTAAATCAAGATAAAAAATCTTTTATAAGTAAACTATATCTAGATCCAATTGAAAGCCTTAATAATAAAATGTCTCTAAATAAAAGTAAAGGATTTCGAATAAAAAAAGATTATTCAAAAACTAATGAAGAAGTCGGAGTTTCTCTCCCAAATATGGGCATGACAAAGAATAATATGGCCAATATGAACAAAACCCAAGGTAGTGTAATAATTCAAAATTGGGAAACAGCAAAAAATATTCCTAAAGATATAGGGGATATGATCCATTTTCCAGTACTTGTGGATAGAAATAAATTCAAAATTAAAGATGATATAAAAAAAGGTTTAGCATTTACTTCAACAAGTAGAAAATTTAATTTTGATAAAGAAAAAATAAGAAAAGATGGAGAAAAATTAGTTAAATCAATATATGTAAAAGAAAATGTACAAAATTTAGGCCTTACAATGCCAACAAATTATTTATCTTCTCAAAATACTCAAAATAATTTTCTTTCATCTTTTCCCACTGAAGGAATTGACGCAAATAAAAAAATTGATAGAAATTTGATGACATTTCAGATGAAAAAAAAAGAGCCTAAAGATTTAGAAATAATTACTGATGATCAAATTCCACAAGGTTTAAGCACAGCTTTAAGTTCTCAAGTTAATATGGCTATGACTGCAACTCAACCTATGACTCCCCAAATTAAATTTGAACCAAAAAAAACTTCAAAATTAATCGATTTTTCAACTTTTAATAAACATTTATATTTAAAAGATAATGATTTTCTTTATGCAAAAAGAGTAGGGGGCCCTGTTGATTATATTTTATGTTCTTATCAAGATATTAATCAAAAATCTAAAATATCAAATAATATATTACAAAGTATGAATAAAAAAAAATTGCCATCTTTAAAAAAGAAAGTTAAAACGTCTGAATATATCACTATTTCAAAAAATACAGTTTTGCATTATAATAAGGGAGTTCCTGTAGTTTATTCTATTCAAGAATGGATTGATAATTATAATAAATATAAATTATTAATGAAAATTCCTCTTTTTAAAAATTTTAAAAATGCTAAATTATTTGATTCATGGAGAAGATTTTATAAAAAAACAAAAAGACAATATTATACAGAAAAATTAAAAAAAAAATTTTTTTTTATAGATAAGCATTTATTAAATGGAATTCTAGAAACAAGAGAAGCTTTAAAACAAATGAAATCTACAAATATTTTTGAAATGAAGCAAACAGGTTCAGTTTTATTAAATCAATTTAATGAATTGCATAAACATAATTTAGTTGCAACAGATAAAAAAATAGAAAGTTTTAGAAGTATGGCAAAAAATATAATATCAACTGCTTGTAACAATTCTTATCAAGATTATAAATTATTAAAAAAAATTACTTTAGATGATAATACAACTGCTGGCTCTAATTCAGAAGAAAAAAATCAAGATGACAAAAAAAAATTAGAAAATATCGAGAATAATATTCAAAATTTTATAAAAAATGCAATTCCATATGCCCAAGACGCAACTAGAAAAACCCATTACAAAAAATTATTAAGATATATTAGAGTTATGGATTATATTTTTAATGAAGCTAAATTTGAAGCAATAGAATTTTCTTTAGAATTATTGGATAAAAAATTTAAAAGATTATATGAATGTTATGTAAATCATTGGATAGATCCTCCCATTATTATAACAAAAATTTTATGTATGGGAGAAAAAATATATTATAATCCTTCAATAAGATTAATATATGAATCCTTATTTGATAATTTTATACAAGAAACAATATATTGCGTTATATACAAGAAAAATTTTATTGATCCTCAGGAATTCCCAAGATATATGTCTTGTTTTGAAGAAGTTTTCGAAATTAGTGTTGATCAAAATTCTAATTTAAATCTAAGAATAAAACAAACTGAATCAATAACAAACTTATTTGAATCAATAAAAGATAATTTTGAATTATGCCATCAAGCAATTAATAAATGTGTTGATAATTTAAGACCCCTTCTTTTAAATTATTTAAAAAATAGTAAAATTAATTTTCATGAATTAGAAAAAACTGCAACTCCTACACAATTAAAAGATTTATTAACAGAATTTCAAGAAAAAGAAAAAGAAATTAAACATTTAAAGCCGATTATTAATGTGGGAATTTTTGAATTTCAATTAGATGATTTATTAGATTTAATTTCTCAAGCGCCTCGAGAATGGATAGAAAAAATGAATAAAGTTATTCCTAATGTTTTAATCACTAAAATGAAAAGTTCTATAGATAGAATGAGTGGTCATTTAACTGAATTAAGTGTGAACCCAACAGATGTAGAAAGTTTTATAAAATTAAAAAAAGCTGTAGAATCTTGTAATAAAGAAAAAAAATTACATGAAGATATGGCTAATGATATTTTAGATTTACAAACTATTATTGATGCTAATAAAGATATTAAATTACAAGAATTTGATAATAAATTAATAATTGAATTAAAAGATATTTCAGTAAAATTTGACAGAAAATTAGATTCTACTTCTTATTTTATAGATAATAATATTCAACAATTTAGATTAGATTTAAAAAATGAAATTTCAAAATTTGATGATAAAATTAAAACTATGATGAGTGATTTGAATAACGATGTTTTAAATACATATAATGAAGATTCATTTAATGCTATTGATTATCTTGAAGAAAATTCATTAAAAATTAAAAAATGTTTAATGATGAAAGAAAAATATCAACAACAAGAAGATGATTTAGAACTTGATAATACAATGAGAAGCGATTTTGAAAATTTAGATAATTTAGTATATGAACAGGAATTAAAAATGAATTTATGGAATAGTGTCAAAGAATTCCAAGATAAATCTCGAGAATGGGAAAATGAAAAAGTTGCAAAAGTTAATTTAACAGAAATGAAACAATTAATTAAAAAATGGTTAGATTTATGCGAAGTTGCCTTGGTCGATATAGATTTACCAAATGTTCCAGAAACTTTAAAAAAAAAGGTTCAAGTATTTGAACAATTAGAACCCGTTTTTGAAGCAATTCAAAATCAAAATATTTTATTAGTACCTCATTTATTAGGTAATTTAAATGAATTATTAAGAGTTGAAATAAAAGAAGAAAATCCTTTAACTTGCTACCAAATTAAAAGTTTGCCTGAAATTTTTGATAGAGTCCCAGAAATAAAAGAATTGAATTTTAGAGCAAATGAAGAAAGAAGATTACAAGATTTAATAAAGACAGTAAGAGAATCATTTTACCCAAGGAATATACCAATTTTAGCAACTTATAACAAGCCAGATTTTGATAAAGAATTTGAATTTGTTGAAGAAAATTTACAAATGCTGAATAAAGTATATTTAAATAAATATTGTGCTTGTGTTTATGACCAATTGAATAAATTAACTCAAGAATTTAATAAATATTATAAATTTTTGCAATTTTTCACATATTATCAAAAATATATTTCGAAAAGTTCAGGAATTATGGAAAATACAGATTTTATGAAGGCAATGCCTGCTGAGCATAAAAGATTAATGAGTGAAAACCAAAAAAAAAATTTATTAAATAATTGGAAAGATAATCGTAGTGTTCAAAAATTTTTGGATCATGTATATGATAAGCAAATGGGTATACTTAATTCTATTATACAATCATATGAAAAGGAATATAAAGCTATTTCTACTTTTTTCGACATGAAAAGAAATGAAATACCGAGATTTTATGCTTTAAATAATAATGATATTAATGATATTTATAGAGAAAGAGAATCAAAAGAAATAAAGCAAAAAATGATATATAAAATGTTTCCTTGGATAAAGGTAATAAATATAGGAGATGATCAAGATGAAGTTATCAAATTTACTACTATTGATGATGAAAATGTTCAAATAAAATATGGAAAAAATAGAACATTGAAAGAATTAGTAGAATTTTTAGAAGGATGTTTAGTTAGAAAATTAAAAGATAATTTTAAAACTTTCAAAAAAGAATATGAAACTTCTCAAAAAGCAAAAAGCAATAAAAAGCCAAAAGAAGTCATTAATGAATTAATTATGAATAAAGATAATTTGGCTCAAGGTATTTTTAATTGCATGTTTTATTTGACTATGGATAATTTAGAAAAATCATTATATCAACCCGATGAAGCTTTTGATAAAATGTTTGATTTATATAATGATATAAAAGATGATAAAATAGTAGGATTTGTCAATCAAATTAAAAATGATAATATTTCACCAATTCAAAAAAGAATACTTATAAATTTAATATTTTTATATAATTATTCTAAATCAATTATAGAATTACTTATAAGAGAAGATGTAACTACAAATAATGATTATAATTTTGCAAAATTAATAAGTCCAAAAATTGAAAATGATTCTTTTATGTTGCATTTTATTTCCTTTGCAATAGAATATGGGTATGAATATGTAGGATTACAAAATAATTTTTTAATTATGCCTGAAAGCGAAAAAATGTATTTATCTTTTGCTCATGCAATAAATTATAAAAAACCTTTCCAAATTTATGGATTAAATAATGGAACAAAAAAAGAAACTTTAAAAGTTTTAGCAAATATCTGTGGAAAAAGAATAAATTATTTTTATGCAACATCTTATTTCTCTTTGGAATCTTTTAATAAAATATATCGTGCAAATAGAAAAACTGGTTGTTGGTTATGTATTGATGAGTGCCAAAATATTAATTTTGATTTAATTGAAGTTTTAGCAACAAGAATTGCTGATATATATAGAATTATGCAATCAAATGGGGCAGAAGAAGAAGATTTTGTATCAGGGGAGGAAAAATCCACAATAAAAATGAATATATTTTTCTATAGGGAATTATCTTATTATACTCCATTTAAAAATGACTCAATTCCAAAAATAATTAAAAATTATTATAGACAAATTGCCTTACCTAAATTAAATTATAGTTATTATTTAAATGAAATTTTGATTAATTTTGACTTTGAAAATTATGAAGAAATTACAAATAAAATTTTATATGTTTTGAATTATGTTTCATGTAAAATGATTGTTATGAAAAATACAAATTTAGTAATGATATTTTTATTGAAAATTATTGATGATATAAATAAAAATATAAAAACAATAGATAAAAAAAATTATAAATTATATTTAAGAAATTTACTAAAAGAAATATTTTTACATTTATTAAATGAAGAAGAAAAAGAAGATTTCAGAAAATTTTTGAACGAAGTTTTTGAAATGAAAGATTATAAAGTAGATCTCCCTCCTGAGCATAATATTAATAATGAAGAAGAAGAAGAAAAATATGAAAATGAAGAAGATAAAATGATTTCTGAAGCCATAAAAAAAGAATTTAATAAATACAAAATAAATAATAAATATTTCATGGAACAAACAAAATATTTATATAATGCAATAAATCATTTTGATAATTTTGTAATTTGTGGTCCTCCATATTCAGGAAAAACTACAATTTTAAGTTTATTGCAACAAATTTCAGTAAATTTGTCAAATTTGGACAAAAGTAAATTTCATAAAATTTTAAATATGAGAATTTATCCAAAAAGTAAAAGCGTTTTTAGATTTTTTGTAGAAAATAAGCTCGAACGAGCCTATAGATTCAATAACAACTATTTTTATAATATGATATCTATGTTTGATGAAGATAATACAGAAATTTTAGAAAAATTAAACAGTCAATACTCTAATTATATTGGATATAAAATACTTGAAGAAGACGAAGAATTAACTCCTGAAGTTTTAGATAAAAAATTTAAAACAATTGAAGAAGAATATCAAAAAGAAGAAGAACAACAAGCACAAGCAATGTTAATTTTTAATAAAGAAAAAGATGATACTAAAGCAAAAATTTATAACAATTTAATATTAGATGGCCAAATTGATGATACTTGGTTAGACTTTATTAATAATTTTTATGATAAAGAAAACTTTTTAGCTTTAGCCAATGGAGATAAAATTAATTTTAGAGATAATTTTAAAGTATTTTTTGAAACTGCAAATTTAAAAAATACTCCTCCATCATTTTTAACAAGGCAAATTATTGTAAATTGCTCATATGAAAAAAATCCTTGGGAATCAGTTTTATATAATTGGATTGAAGTAAATCCCAAAGTAATAGAAAATCCTACTTTAAAAAATTATATTCGTGGTTTATTTGAAAACTATTTCCCAAGAATTCAAGATTTTATAGAACATAATAATATAAAGAGTATAAATATATCTAATAATTATATAATGAAAACATTAATCACAATTTTTGATTCTATTTTTCCTATGTTTAATTTTGAAGAAATAAAAATAGGAAGAAGAAATTATAATGTAACTCCAAAAATTGAAATTATTAAAAAATGCTCTTTATCCATATTTATTTTTAGTTGTGCTTGGACTATGAATTTATTATCAAATTTCGTAATAAAAACAAAAATAGAAAAATTAATAAGTGATATTTTTAAAGCTGATGATTTAAAAGGGCCTATTTTTGATTATTATATTGATGAAAATACTAATGATTTTGAATTATGGTCAAATATTTTAAAAGATCCTTATTACAATGCTACTTTTGAAAAAGGACAAAAATTTAACTATGGAAAAATATTTATTCATACTCAAGAGACAATTCCATATTTTTGGATATGTGAAAAATTGATAGATTTAAATATTGCATTTTATTTAAATGGAAAAGAAAATAGTGGTAAATCATTTTTATTAAATGCTATTTTGGACAAAAAAGAAGAAGAATTATTAGAAATAAAAAAAATAAAATTAGTAGCTTCATATTATACTTCTCCAGAAGAAGTCGAAGAATATATCTTCAAAAATATAACAACAATAAAAAGAGATTTATTTGGTGATCAATTCCTTAAGCAAACATGCCTTTTTATTGATGATTTAAATATGAATATAAAAAAAGATAAATATGGAACTTCTTCCCTTCTTGAATTTTTGAGAGGAATTTCACAATATAAAAATGTTTACGATTCAAAAAATAATGAAAATAGATTTTTGAAAAAATTTAGTTTATGTTGTTGTGGAAATATATCCTCATATCCAAATGATGAAGAATTTAATAGATATTTAAATCAATTATTATTAATTACTTTTGTTACTTCTGATGATTATTTTATTTCAATATTTAAACCTTCTTTAGAATTCCATTTTAGACAATTTATTCCTAATACTTCTGGAATAACAGCAACACAATATTTGCAGGCAAGTATGAAATTATATAACTTTTTAAAAAATGAAATTCAACAAGAACCAAAAAAATTACATGTAAAATTTGGAATTAGAGATATAATTAATATTATTCAATCTATGCATGATTTTGCCTTTAAACAAAGTGATTATCCATTTTATTTAAAAAAAATATTTTTTTATGAAATGGCCATGGAATTTGAAGGAAGATTAAACAAAAAATCAGATATTGAATTATTTAGGAATAAAATTTGTGAAGCATATAGTTCTGTTTTCAAACAGGATAAATTAACAATTGTTGATATTTTTGATGATAAATGGAATTCAAATGAAAGTTATGCCTTTTGCAGAGATTATAATAATTTTAATAATGATAATCCTGATTTAAATAAAGAATTATGCTTTATTGATAATAAAATGAATTTAATTAATTTTGTTAGATCAAAAATTGATGTTTTTTATCGAGCTAAAGATATAAAAGATAAAAATTATATAAAAGAAACTGAAAAAAATATATTAAATGTTATCAAAATGCTAAATAGTTTAGAAAGAAATGATCAAAATTTAATTTTAATAGGAAAAGATTGCACTGGAAAAAAAGCTCTTTTTGAATTGGCATGTTTTATTTCTGAAACAGATCTTTTAGAAATAGATAATTCATTTTCTTTTGAAACAAATAAAACAAAAGATCAATTTATTAATCAAGTAATAGTTCCTTTCTTAGTAAATGCTACTCATAGAGATAAAAAAAGTATTTTATATATTCCCCCAACAATAAAAGTTAATTATGTTAGAGAAACAATAATTAAATTATTAGATAAAAAAGAAATAATAAATAATTTTGTTTTTATAGATACACAAAACTTTGGAGAAATCACCGAAGAAGAAACCTTGGAAAGATTATCAAGAAATGTTTCTTTTTGCTTTGATTTAGTTCCAAAATCAGAAGAATATATTACACTTTTTACAAATTATCTTTCAATTTGTAAAAATTCTAATATTATTTATTTCCATAGTTGGAAAAATTCTGATATGACATCATTTATGAATGTATCAATTAAAGAATTAGATATAAAAAAAGAAATAAAAACAAAATTACCTGAATTATTAATTGATATATTTAATCATACAAATGAAGTTTATTCTAATTTTAGCCATAAAATAAATATTGATTTAACATTAAGTCAAAAAAATTTTAGTGATGTTGTGGAATTTTATAGCTCGAAATATACAGAATATAAAAGCATATTACTAGAAAGACAAAAAAAATATGATGAATCTTTTGAAATTGTCCATAAAATGAAAGAAATAATAGAAAAAGCAAATAAAGATGTTGAAGATGTAAATCCAAAAAAATCAGAATTTGATAAATTTATAGATCAAGAAAGAAAAATTTTGGTAGAAAAGCAAAAAGAGAAAAATAATTGGAGAACAAAAAAACAAAATGAAGATAAAACAATAGCGGGATTAAATACCAAATTAAAAGATAAGCAAAATGAATTAGAAGGTATTTTACTTCCATTTGAAGAAGCTATAAATAAAGTTTGTAATCAATTAAATAAAGCAAATCAAAATGATATAACTGAAATAAAAAATACTTGGGATTCATTAACATAGGTAAATTTATTTTTACAAAAATTTGTGAAGTTTTAGGAGAGCCAAATGATTCATGGGATGTAATAAAGAAAAATTTAGATATTAAATTAATAAAGAATTTAATAGCAATAAATCCTGGAAAATCAAAAGATAAAAATAGATTATTAAATGTTACAAGAGAAATAACTAATAGTGCTGAATTTAATGCCGGAGATAATAAATATAATAAACCTTTTAAATTTTGTTCAACTTTATGCGATTTTTTTAATATGTGTAAAAATTATTATAATCAATATTGATAATCAAAAAGATTTAATAGAAGAAATAAATAAAACAAAAGAAGAAATTGAAAATCATCAAAAAATTATTAAAAGTATTGTGCAAGAAGTAAGTGTGATTGATGGGGATATTACTGAAATTGATAAAAAAATAAATGATACTGAAACAAAAAAATCTAATATTAATGGACATTTATTGAAATTAAAAGCTTTAATTGAATGCTTTACTTCTTTTGTTAGCATTGCTACTGAAAAATTAAATATTTGGAATAAAAGAAAAGAAAATATTGATATTATTTTAAATAATTTTGATTTTTACTTATTGGTTATTTCTTGCTATATTTATTATGCTGCTCCTTTAAGTTATAATCATAGAAAAATATATAAAGAATATTTATATTCCTTATCAGAAAAACTTAATTTACAAAATATTAAAAAATTAGATATTTATTCAATATTTTTAGAAGTTTTAGATTCTTCAAATAAAGATAATGAATTTTGCTCTTCAATAGGGCAATACAATGAATTTTTGGCAGATAATTTCACTATGATGTATATAATGAACAAAAAAATTCCATATTTAATAGATAATACAAATATGAGTCCAGATATAATTTCCACATTTTTAGAATTGAAAACCCCCAAAGTTATTGTAAAAACAATTTATAATAATTTAAATGAACAAGGAGAAATGTTTGATAAAATAGAGACTTCTATGAAAAATGGAAGTGTTTTATTTATAGAACAATGTGAAGAAGGAATTTATAATATAATGGAAAATTTAATACAGGAAAGATTCATTTATAATGCAGAAAAGGGAAAGAATTGTTATTTAATAAAAAATAAAAAAATAGATAAACATCCAAAATTTAAATTATATTTTATAAAATCTAAACCAAATTCGAAAATATCTCCAAAAGCTTTCGATAGTTGTTATATAATTAATTTTAATTGCCCTAGATATATAATAAATGACTATTTTTATAAATCTATTTGCAAAGAACAAAATCCACTTTTGTTCCAACAAGTTACAAAAACAAGAAATGATATAAATAAAGATGAATTTAGACTTTTAGAATTAGAAAAAAAAATATTAAATTATAATAAGCAATTCGATTTAACTTATAATTTAGATAAATTAGAATTTAATCAAAATTTATTAGATAAATATAAAATAGAAACAGCAACACATTCTACAATTTCAAAACAAATAACAAACAATAAAATAAGATTAGAAATATTTAAAGAGCAATTTAAAAGATTAGAGCAAATATGCAAAGATGGAAGTCATATATATAAATTGCTTTACTTATTTTTTGATTACGATGTTTTATATATGATTCCAATTGAATATATTTCAGATTTATTAAAAGAATTTTATAAAAATAAATATGGAACTCTGAAAGATTTAGAACACAAAAAGAAAAAACCAAAAAAAAAAGAAGGAGAAGAAGAAGAAGATAATATTGAAGAACAGCAAGAAGAACCAGATAATGAAATTGAAAATGAAAATGAAAACGAAGGGGGGGGTGAAAATGAAAATGAAAACGAAAATGATGCTGAAAATGAAGAACAAAGAAAATTGCAACAACAATTAGAAAAACAAAAAACAATTGAAATTGATGATCCTACATATAATGTTGAAAATGCGCCTGAATTAGTAATTTTTTTATATAATAAAATATCTCAACTTTATGATATTCATAAACAAAGATATCTTTTATTGTTTTTATTATTTTTCGGATTAAGACAAAAAGAAGAAATTCCTTCAAATTTCAAAAATATTATTAAAAATGTAAATAAAATTTTCTTTAATAAAAATTTAGATGCAAATTTACAAAGCCAAGAAGTTAAATCTCCAAATTCTCATATTGATGATTTCACTTGGAAATGTCTTAAGCAAATAAATGATTGTTCATCATATATTTTTTCAATTATATTAGACCATATTGAAAATCATCCACAAGAATGGGAATCATTTTTAGATGACGAAGATATTTTAATTGAAAGAAAATTTAATGTAATTGATGAAGATTTATCTAGTACTATAAATGCATTTAATAAATTTATATTTTTCTCAATAATTAAACCTAATTTAAGTGATTCAATAATATCTACAATAATTAATGATATAATTAAGAATGAAGATAACCCATTTATATTAAATGATGATAATCCTAATGAATATATTGAAGTAAAAATAGATAAAATTCCAAATTTAGAAGAATTATTTTTCAAGAATATTAATACTACAAGAAAGCCAATATTAATTATAGATAAGCAAGATGGGGAAATTATATATCAAAAAGAAATAAAAGAATTATATGTAAAAAAATTGAAGCAAGTAAATATTAAAGAAGAAAAAGAAAATATGGTTGTTAATGATACTGTCTCCTTTAAAGAAATAAATCCCACAAAATTAGAATTTACCAATAATGAATTAGATACAATTCATGGCTGTATGAAATCAGGTGGAGTTATTTTTATAAAAAATTGTTTTATTGTTAGAGAATCTCTTATGAAATTAATAGATGAAATAAATGATAAAAATACAAACTTAAATGAAAACTTTAAATTAATTTTGTACATGAATAATAATAATATTTTCCCTAAATTTTTATATTCTAAATGTTATTTCGTTAATAGGGATATTTTATTATATTCTCAAATGAAAGATTTTATACTTGATTTAATTGAGGAAACCCCAATTGAACTTTTTAATCATTACATGAATAATCAAAATAATAATATAAGTGCTTATTATATAAAAAAATTATATGTATTTTTCACTATAGTTTATGCAATATTAACTCAATATTCTGTTTTTAAATCAAATATTATGAAAATTCCGATTAAATTCCCAAGAAAAGAATATTTCTTATGTTTAGAATATTTAATGGATATTTTCTCTTCTTTAATTGAAGAAAAGCAAAAAGAATTACATAATATGGATAATGCTTTTGGGTTTACATATGAATCCATAATTAAAATTGTAAGTGATGCATTTATATATTCTAAATTAATTACAAAAAATGATTATAATAGAATAGAAAAAGTAATACAACATATTTTAGCAAATTCTGGTTTTGTAAATAATGATATTTTATTTGCTTATAATGAATTTATTTTATTAAATATTGATGAAAAAAGATATCCAATTAATGTTAATGATTTAGTAAGTCATGATGATTCAAATAATAATTCAAATTCAAATGCTGTTGCTACACAATCAAATATTAAATATTGTATTCCAAAAAGTGCTTTATTAGAACAATTTGAAAAAATTCCGAATGAAACATATTATATTTTAATGTATGGAATTTCAAAATATATGTGTGATAAAGAGACTGAAAAATATATTAAGGAATTTTTCTCTATTTCCAGCAAAAATATAACGAAAAAAGAAATAAAAAAAGATAATAATAAAATAAATATAAATAATATTATTGAGAGATTAACTGAATTAAAAAGATCTTTACCTGATTTATTAAATACAACAGAGGCAAGCTCAACACTATTTAAAATAAATAAATATAATGAACTATTTAATCCTTTAGATGAATGTTTAACAAAAGAAATAAACTCATTTAATAAATTTTTATCAGGTCTATATGATGATATTGCTAATTTAATGTTAGTTATAAATGGAAATATGCTTTTAATATCTCAATATTATGATATGATTAAAGATATAAATAATAATATTGTTCCTAAAAGATGGAAATTATCAAAATTTGAAAATAGTAATAAATGTAAAGATATGGATTCATGGCTGAATCAAATAAAAAATGATTATGATGTATTTAATAAATGGATATTAGACGGATTTTTAAATGTATATGATTTATCTATTTTTTCAAATGAAAAATTATTTATGACACTATTACCTATATATTTCCAAAAAAAAATGCCTGAGGCAAAATCATGTTCTTCAGATAAAATAAAACTTACTTTTAAATTAACTAAATACGAAAGTAATCAAGAAATAACTGAAGATATAATTAACGAATATAAAAATGCAAATAATAATCAAGAATTTATATTTATAAAAGGATTAAGATTAAAAGGATTTGAAAGCCATAAAGAAGAAGATAAAGAAATAAAAACATTTAAAGAAAATTTAGATAATCCAAATGGAGAATTACTTCCAATTATTGCTGTTTCTTATACAATCCAAGAATTTAAACAAGATAATGCTCAAAAAATAAAAAATGAAGAAGAAAGTGAAGAAGAAGATGAAGAAGAAGAAATTGCATTAAATCAAGAAGAAAAAACTGAAAAAATTGAAGAAAAACCACAAGCATCGGGGGGTGGGGGGCCTAAAAGTCATGAAGATGAAGAAGAAAAAAAAGGAAAAGATGATGAAAATAAAATGAATACTTTTGAATCAAAAATTGAAAAAAGTAAAATTGTTGAAGCGGTTAGAAGTGTTAAGAAAGTTGTAAAAACTACTACTACTGTACAAAAAATGAAAATAAGATATTTTAAAAAACATTGCAAATTAGAAATACCATTTATTGAGCAAAGAGATGAAAATGTGTATAATATAAATGAGCCTTATGGATATATTGAGATTAGGTTTGATTGTGATAAATTCAGGCAAGAAGAATATTTTATTAATAAAAATATCATTTTAATTTTGGATAAATAAATAATCAATTTGAAGAATACTAATTGATTATTCATCAACTTAATATTTATATTTTTAATATTATAATAGTTAATTAAATTAATACTTTTTTAATTAATATATATTATATGAAATTCAATATTAAAAATTAATTTGAATAATATTTTTGATTAAAATTATTTAATAAAGTACCTAGAAGACTCCTATTATCCATTGAATTACTTATATCTTATTTTCATTTTTTGTACAGTAGTAGTAGTTTTTACAACTTTCTTAACACTTCTAACCGCTTCAA
>JAJNAB010024987.1:0-14490 GCA_023783335.1 Enoploplastron triloricatum | reverse complement strand
GATATAATAGAAATAACAAGAAATAATGATAATGTTTCAAATGATATAATATTAAATAATAAAAGAAATATATATAAATATCCAGAGATAGATGCCATATTCATAGAAATAAATCCAAATAATGCTGTTGAATTTAGAAAATTTGCCCAAAATTATTAAAATTTAAAAATAAATGCTTTAGAATATTATAAGAATAAAAGTAAAAATCAATATATCAAAATTAATTATTTTTTATTAATAAATAAAAAATGAAATACAACAATCTTTCTTTTTTATCTTTTTTCTTTAACTTTATATATATAGTAATTATCAAAAGAATACCTTTAAGCTTTGCTAAATTAACTTGCGAGCCAACTTTTAAAAGTATCGGAGACAATTACAAGTGTCTAGATGATCCTCAAGATGAAACAGAAAATTTATATGGATATGAATTTAACCATAGGGCAGGAGATGGAACTCAAGAATATTATGATCGATGGAAAGGAATATATTGGGATGATGATCAATTTTGTTATGATGCTTATGACAATACAACAAGGCCAACAGATAGTTTAGATGAATTACCTAAATATGACATCAAAACATCTACAGTTATAAATGAATTAGATGATATTCCTTCAGGTAGTGATTATGTTATTTTAGAGCATAACGAATCAAATTTACTTAATTTACATAGTCAGATGTGCATGACAAAGACTCATAATTTATCTAATTATAATAAAGGTGAATATGAATTATTAATTAAAATGGATAGGACATTTGAAAAAGATTATCTTGAAGAGCCTCACCATTTTTATTTTACTATAGAAAATCCTTCAGATGATAATATAACTTTTGCTTTCAAAGTAAGAAATTTTGTAAATACAACTGAATATATGAATACAACTTTATATGAATATGGCCCAAATCCTGAAGAATGTCTTGAAGAAGAAGTTATTCCTGAGCCAGAATCAACTGATGGAGATGATGCTGAGAGCGATGAAGATGATGGAGATATTAGTAGTAGTAGTATAGATGATCCAAATATTGTTGAAGTTATTGATACCACTATTGCTACAGATCCCCCTACTCAAGAGCCTTGTGAAAGAGAAATAATAGAATTAAATAGTACATATCTTGAATGGACAGAAGAATATCCAATTCCTGAAGTTTTTTATATTACTAATAATTACACTATTGCACCACATTCAAGTATAACAGTAAATCTTTCTTTAACTTTTAAAGAAAACGAAAACAAAACAGAAAAAGGATATTATGTAATATCAAGTGAAACAGGACAAAGCGACAAACCTTTTTATTGGCCAGAAGAAATTGTAGAAGATATTGGAAGATTAAAAAAACTAACTAATATGGAAATTATTTTAGAATCAGATTTATCTGTTGGCTTATCTTCATATTCATTAATGAGAAGAAGAGAAGAAGAAAAAGAATCATTTATTGGTAAAAAATGCCAATATACTATTGATTCCCTTGGTAAAAAAGTCTTAAATGGAGCATGTGGGGATGGTTTTTTTTGCAAGAATAATGATACATGTACACAATGTAAAAGAATAGAATGCAAAGAATGCGAAGATGAAAGTGAAAATTCAAAATGTACAAAATGTTTTTCAATTTCAGTGGAGGGGCAGTGGGACCCACCTGGGGGGAGGAAAAATTATCTTAATTGTGATTTAGATTATATAGATGTAACAAAAATAATAATAAATAAAGGTCAAAGAATAGAAGTTCCACCCGCTATTCATTGGAGAGTTACTATGGATTTTTGGATATGGATTTCAGATCCTTCTGTTTTTTATGAAAATGTCTTGCCTACAAATATGAATATTATTTATAAAGATTTTATGGCTATTACTTTAGTATGTACACAAGAAGGACTAAAAATTTTTGCAACTCCTATTGAATGGTTTTATGAATATCCAACGGTTTATAACAGTTCAGATATGAATGAAACAGAAGAAGCATATTTTAAAGAATATGTTAAGCCTTTAAAACATGAAAATATTATTGATTTTTTAACTGAAACTGTTGGTTCATATCAAAAAGTGACAATGGAAGATTTAGTAAAAAATCCTGGTTCTAAATGGATTTATATTAGATATGCTTATAATTTAGATTCAAGTAAACAATATTTAAATGATTTGCCTGAAAGTAATTTAAGGGTTGCACAAATATATACAGAACAAACAGGAATGCCTTTTCATATGAAAAAATTTTATGGCAAAAATTTAACGACATATTTATATTTTCAAAATTTTTATCATCCATTAAATGAAGATTTGCCAGAAAAAAAAAATATTACTATTTATTTAAGAAATTTAAATATTTTTAGGGAATATATTCCCCAAAATATTATCACAAAATTTTTTAATTTGCATTTAATTGAGAAGCCTTTAGAATTCCCCCAATTAATGGTTAGTATTCCTTTTTCAGGAGTTGTTAGAAAAACTAATACAAAACCATATAAATTTGAAATGGAGGGATATAATTATTATTTAAGATCAGAAACAGGAGTTGTTTTAGATGATAATACAAATCAAAAAAAAAATATTAGTAAATATGAATTAATATTAGATGAAGATGTAGAATCTCTTAGGCCTCCCAGGAATTTTTGGAGATTAAATTTATTACCATTAAATAAACAACCAAAAAATTGTGATTTTAATATTTTAGAATATTTAAATATAAAATGTGATTCTCCTAGTAATACTTGTTTTGAAGATGATAAACCATTTATATGTGATGATGGGACTGATGAAAAACCCATATTATTTAGATATATTTGATTTAGAATGTTTACCTTATTGTCGCCTTGGTTATATGCATCCCCCAAGATATAGTGCAAGTTTACAAAGATTATATTGTTCTCATTTTTGTGATACAGGAAATAAACAATGTCCATCTGATGATTATAAATATACTGATATACATTCAAATTTTTTATGTTCAAATAATTTTTTCAATTTATATTATAAATGTTATAGTAAAGATGAATCTATAAATAATGCCGATTATGGAGGTTTTTTTTTTAGTGCAGTTTTAAGAACACCAACAATTTATATTGATTTAGGAAAAGAATATTATGAATTTGCAATAGATTTTTGGTATTATCCCGATTTTAGATTAAGATATTTAAGGTATCCTGATCCTACTCTTGATGATCCAAAATATGCTGACCCAAATGACCATACAAAACCCGATTCGGAAAAAACTAGAATTATATTTTTGAGTGATTGTTGTAAACTTGTTTATGGAACTGCAGAAAGTTCCAGTAGTATTATTCAATTTTTCACTGGTAATGGTTTTTCTTATCCTTCTACTCCAAGAAATATACCTACAGTAAATAAATATAATTGGAATCATGTTGTTTTAACTTATTTTTATGCAGCCAGTAAAGGTTATTATACTTATTATTTAACTTTTAGAAATGATCAATTTGTAAGTTGCGGGGGAGAAAAAAATAATATTAAAATAAACTATGGTTATTGGGTTGGTAGTAGTTCAAAAAATGTTTATTTATCACAAATTATTTTTTGCACTTTTGATGAAGATGTAACATATGGAAAAAGAAGAGTTACAAATGAATTTCAAAAACAGTGTAAAGACGCCTATTGGCTAGATGGTTTTTATAGAAAACTTCAGATATTTAATTTAACTTATAGTACAAAACATCCTGTATTTTATTCGCATGAGTTTGAAGATGATGGAGTAAATGAAATGCTAAAGCATAGATATATTTATGGACTAAATAGTATAGTAGATAATAAATTGCTAGATTTAATTGGCGGACAAAATGGTTATGTCCATTGGGTTTATGATTTAGTTGCAGTTCAAAATCCTGATAGGGCTAATTATATCAATTATGAAACAAATTATTCTCCAAATGGAGGAGTTCCTACTTGGGGTTCATCCCAATATATAGAAAGTTTGAAATTTCAAGCTCCAGAATTAATAATGGGTACAAAGATTCAAAACGATCCAACATGTTCAATATTACAAAACGCTGACTTATGTTTAGAATGCAAGAAAGGATATTCTTTATTTAGTAAGCGATGCTTAGGAGAAGTAAATACTAATGATAAAAAAGCTACTTTTTTTTATAAAAATCCAGGAAAGAATATGCCTGAATTTTTAAGTTTAAATTTAGATTTTGAAAAAATTAAAAATACTCCTTATTTTACTATTTTTTTCTTTATAAAATTATATGGATTTACAAAAGATAATCCAATGAATAAAGAAGGATTTGTAAAATTAATAATTTTTCATGAAGAAAGAGATGAGGAAGGAAATATAAAAGAAGAATTTTATCTTGCATGGACTCCAGACAAAGAACAAAATGAAAAAATGTATTTTTATTATAATGGAGGTAAATCTGGAGGTAGATTATTTTCTTATAGTTATTATAGAGAATATAATTTTGGCCAATGGATTCCTATATCTTTTGCAGCTTTTAGAGAAAATGATAGATTATTTCAAATAAATATGGCTCAAGCTTCAATTCTTTATGAAAATTTATATATAGATGATGATGAAAAAGGTGGATATCAAGGTCTTTATTTCCCTTATGTTAAATTTACACAATTCACAATAACAAATTATTGGGTTGGATTATTAGGAGATGTAAAAATTTTTGATAAATTTATTGCAAATGCATGGGGAATTCTTAAATTTCAACATTATACTTTATCCGATGCCCAAGATGATATTCCAGATAGTGCAATTATTGAAATTGATTTAAAATCCGAAACAGAAGAAACTTGTCTTTTAACAACACAAATTTTAAATCAACCTGCATCAAATTATAAAATAGAATGTGTTAATGATAATAATCCCCATTTTTTTCAATGTCCAGGTGGAATGTTAGATCAAACAGTTAGATATCATCAAGGAGATGGATATAGAGGAAATTGTTCTGCATGTTGTGGGTCTGGAAGAGCTTTAGTAAGATGTCTTGGAGGACATGATGAATGCGGATATTATGATGTTGATCAAAGTTGTGAAACTCAATCCCCAGTTTGGAAACAATGGTTTCCGACTTGGAGTGGATATAGAATTATTTGTAAAGAAGTTTGGTATATTGATTATAATAGGTTTAAATATGCTAAAGTTGGTAATGTTGCTTCTCCTCAAGATGTTTGGGCAATAGATTTTTGGTATTATACAGGAACTTGTCATGCTGTTGTAAAAAGAACAGGATCATATAATATACATAATGGAAATAATAATAAAAATAATAATAATTTTAAGGAAATTACGGTAGAATGGAATTATCATATAAGAATTAGGATACATACTGAAAAAGTTGATGATAACCCGGAAGATAATGTATATAATTATATTGTTGAATGTACCCCTATTGTAGTCCTGGAACATCCCGATTTAGATAGTCCTGAAGTTTATAGAACTAATATGGAAAATAGACATTATATTTGGTCTTTTGTAACTTGTGGAGTTAATTTTCAAGAAAAAATTTTTTATCAAACTACTAATAATAGATTTACAAGCGAAATACCATTTACTTCAAAATTAGTATCAATTCCTTCTGCAAAAACAACTTTTGTTTTACATGAAGATAGTCCTTCGGGATATGGATTTACTTTTATACATCAAATGAGATTATGGCATTGTTATAATTGTGCACATAATTTTAGAAATCTTGATTACGCAAAAGATGATAAAAATTTTAATGCAGTTTATCATAATTTTGATGGGGTAAATAATAATGGAGCAAATCCTTCTAATTCATTTTATGATTCTGCTGGGGCTAGCGGTAGTTATGCTATGTACCAAGCTGCGGATTTTCCTGGATATACAGTTAGAAGATGGTATGGAAGTCCAGTTTTATGTGATGAAACTTTATATAATTATTATGATGAAGAAAGTAATTCTTGCCAAAGACATTATAATTTAGCACGTATTCCTTCAGATTATGAAATAAATATACCTTCTTCAAGAAATGCAAGATATACTATGGAATTTTGGTTTTTTGTTGAAAATAGTGCTGAATTATCCCCTGGTCTTAATTTATTATGGAAATATCATTTAAGTATAACTTTATTAAGAGATACTTCAAATAAAAATACTATTAATGCTATATGCTTTCCACAAAGTTATAGAGATGATGTAGATGGAAAAGGAGGACAAGATATAATTGATTTATATGATAGTACTTTAAATAAAGATAAATATGCTTTTTACCAAGGTTCTTCAAAATGGAATTTTATAAGATGTGCCGTAGATCAAACAAGAAAAATATTTTATATGAATGATAATCTTCAATTAGATTTAGAAGGAGAAGTACTATATGGTACTGAAAGAAATTATAGGCCTTTTAGATATTTTAAAATTAATTATAGACATCCATTAAAATTTCAAAATGCACATGATAATCCAACTAGAATTTTTGTAAGAAATATAAAAACCTATAAAGATTTTATTGATTTTAGATTAATGGATATGCAATATTTAAGATGTGGAAATAATGATGAGATTTATGGAAGATGGAATTCATGCAATTTTTGGCCTCTTACTTTTTGCTTCGATTATAGTGATGCATATACTTCGGCAAATTGGTATTGTACAAATTCAAGAAGTTGTTTTGCATGCCCACAGAGAGAAAATTGTGGGCTTCCTTATATAATGAATGAAGAATATAAAACTGATCAACAAATTTCATATAGTTTTCACCGATGGAGAGATTTATTAAAATATGATGATGATGTATATTATCCAACTTTTCCAGATATATATCGACCTCAATTTTGTACTCATGGAGAGCCAGGAGGAGATAAAGTTAAGTGCCAAACACAAAATCCGAAACAATATTGTTGTATGCAAGATTCAGCTTCCTTATTTTGGCCAAGAAATAATGGTTATTATGTAAATTTAGATACTTTAACTCAAACCAATACTTGCCCTGAATCATGTCGTCCACCTGATACATATAAATTAAGATCATGGTGTCTTATTACAAGATATACTAATAATATGTTAAATTGTGAATATAGTGTAACTAATTCAAATAATTATAATACATATCAAAATAGTTATGAATGTACTCCTAATTATATTAGAGTTTATTATGAATGTATAGATCAAGATATTGTTCCATATAGTGCTATGTATTTTTCAAATGTATATTCTTTCCCAAATGTTGTCTTTAGTGCTTCTGATAAATCTAGAGAAAATTTAGCATATGAAGATTGGAAAGTTGAAAGTAGATTAGCTTCTTATTATGTAGAAATTTGGATGAAATTTGATGCTTTAAATTATAGAGGAGAAATCACGGAAAAAGAACATTATTTATATGCTCATCCCCATCAAATAATAAAAGATCCAACAGACCAAAAATATAAATATTCAAATATTATTATATCTCAAGGTTCTTATTATTATACTTTGACTTCAATGTCAAATTATGAATGGAATAAAATAATTATTGAAAATTTATACGAACCTAATAATAATCTTTTCCATATTAAATTTTATTTAAATTATGAATTTGAAAATCCTGAATTAAGTATTCCTAATTTAGATGGTTCCATATATAAACTACATTTTAGAGGATTTGGTTTTTGTGATAAAACTGATAGTTATTGCAGAATTAATGATGATCCAGTATATTTAAGATGGGGAGTTGCTTGGTATAGAAATTTTAGGGTTTGGGATGCCGATATTACTTCATTAGAACTCATTCAAGCTTGTGAATATGGATATACCCAATTAATAAATGCACAAAAATATTATTTTCCTTTGACAGTTGATTATATATATAGAAATACAATTAAAGATAGAATAGATCCTAATAATAACAAAATGGTATTAAATTATTGGGTGTTTTATCAAGGTCAAAGCTATCAAGAAGCTTTTGATAATGCAATGAGAGAAAATTATAGTACAGATAATTTTGATAAAACTTATATTGAATATAATAATTATATAAGTGGTATAAATGAAGATGGAACAGATTATTTAATATCAGCTTGTGCAAATGAATGCAAAAGATGTTATTCTTCATCAAATGGGGATTGTTATGAATGTAGATTAGGATATTCAATTTATGGAAAACAATGTAAAGTTAGAACTGGATATTTTTTTAAAACTCCTCCTGATAATGATGAATATACCAGAATTGAAATTAGAACTCAACAAAATGATGAAGATGGATATTTTAATATTGGTGAAATTAATCCTTTAACAATAACATTATATATAAAATTTTTTGGAATCGAATTATCTAAAGTTAAAGTAAATAAAATATATTACCCATTAGTATGCTTTTATAATGATACTACTAAAGATGATGAAAATGAAGAAAAATGTCTTACTTTTATTGGATATAATTATGACGATAAAACTATAGTTTTTGTTGTAAATGGATATGAAATTTATGCTATAAGGGCAAAATCTTTTATAGGAATATGGACACATTTTGGTATTTCAATTCATCATCAATTAGATAGTGATCATTTTCCAAATATGCTTAATTTTATGATTGATCAAGAAGTTTTAATTCCTAAATATCCTTTTCAAAAAGCATATCCTTACCAAACAGTAAGTCCTTCTGTATATTTTAATCCAACAACTGAAGTAGTAAATATTAATTGTTTTACAATATATACAGAACCTATTTGTTATTATTCTTCTTTCAAAGTATATTCATCTTTTTATTTTGGGCCATATGGCCATGTTAATGCTATTGCTTCTACAAGAGGAAATAAATTAGTATATCAAATAAATTTATATGGTTCATCAAGTAGTAATTGTATCACAAATAAAGATTTAGCACATTCTTATGATAATTTAATAAATACAAGACTTTTATCTCCTGTCTGTGTGCCTGATTATTTACCATATGAAGACACAAATAATATATGTTCTGATAATGATCATTTTATGGATGTAATATATAAAACAAATCCCCCTTGCGAATTATGTGATAGTATTTGTATAACAAATTGTTTCCATTATGAAAGTAGTGAATGTACTTGTGATTATTATGAAGGCTTATATTGGGTTAAAACTGATTCAAATTATCAATCTTATGAATGCCAAAAAGTAGATAGTATAAATTTTGCATTTTTTGAAAAAGTTACATTATACGGTTTAACAGTAGTTAAAAATGATGAAATGACTATGGCTTTTTGGTTAGATATATATGAATATTTAGATAATACTTTTAATTCTCTAGAAATTATATGGAATCAACATATTGCTGTAATTGTTAAAGGAAATGGTATGGCAAATACTGATAAAAAATTAATAATTGAATGCCATGGAGATTATGATATAAATAATCCTGAAATTGGGCAATCAAAAGCATATGATGAAAGCCTAAGTTTTAATAGATGGAATTATATTGTTTGTCAAGTTGATAAATTTCATGAAGAATTAAGAGTAAATGGTTTGGAAATTCAACCTTATAGTGCTGTAACTTATTCAGAAAGATTATTAACAACATCTTTAACTATAGAAGATAAAACAGAAAATTTTAATTATGGTTTTAGTTTTGTGAGAGAATTAAAATTATTTAGTTCATTTAATTTCAAATTTTGGGATCAAAGTCTTCATAATTTGCAACCAGAACATTTTGAATATTTATTGCATTCTTTTCATAATGATTTTAGTGGTGATAAAATTTCTGAAAGTAAAATAACTGATTTAGTTGAAGGATTAGTTACAAAATTAACTCTTAAAAATAATCGTATAGGATATAATTATGTAATTGATTATAAATATTTAGTTATATGTGAAGAAGGATATGTATATAATGAAGTAACTAATAAATGTGATATTAAAGATTCTCAAGAATGTTATATTCCAAGAACTGCTGAAGATAAATGTTTAATTTGTGGTTCAATGAAACCTTATTTAAAAGATGATGATCAATGTTATTTAGATTGTAGTCCTAATTACTTTGCAGATGAATATTTCCAACAATGCAGAAGATGTCATTATACTTGTTATACATGTTTTGGAAAAAAATATAATAATTGCCTTTCTTGCACTGGAATTTATTATTATATTGAATCCCTTCATGTCTGCATTGAAAATTGTCAGGAATATGGACTAGTAATTTCAACTAGATTAAATAATACTTGTGAAGAGCTTATAACATCTTCACAAATTGATATACCTGTCTATTTAAATTATACATATGATTATAATCCTGAAAACGAAGATTTTGTATCTAAAATTATTAATAGAGATATTTTTACTGAAATTGAAGGTAAATTAGGCTATGTTTCTTCAGAAGTAAAAACTGAATGGATTTTTAATTGGAATAAAACAGTAGAAGTAAATAAAGATTATAGATATTTTGATATAAATGATATCCCAGACGAAGACCCTATAACTAGTGATCCTAGTCAATTAAAAATTCAAGTCGATAATAATTTTTTTAAATATGGATATAAATATGTTTTTGATTTAGAAATTTATTCAAGAAATGGTAATTTTTCAACAAATAATACTCATACATATATTTTAATGATGAATGATTACCCCTTAGTAGGCCTAATAAATATCCTTCCCTCATCAGGATATATAACAAATTTATTTTTAATGACAATAAATAAATGCAAAGATGACGTTTCTGATAAGTCAAAATTAAGATATAAATTTACATATTTCACAAAAAGTGCTGATACAATATATGGTTATAATGAAACTTCTGATAAAGAAATAGTAATTCAAGATTGGTCGGCAAATTCCGAAGTTTTATACAAATTTCCAGAATTAAATCCCGAAGAAGATAATAAATATTTTATAAGAGGATATTGCAGAGATGAATTTGGATTATATTATAGTGAAATTCAAGAAGTTGAAATATATGATGTTCCTACAAATAGTAAAGTAGATCTACCTTTAGAAGAAGGATTAGCATCAATTGATTTAGATGAAGATTTAACACCAGAACAATTATCAAATAGGGCTGAATTTTTAGCTACGACTACAATTGATTTTGAAAAAGGAGTAGAAATTTTAAATAGAACTAATGTAACTGATTTCAATAGAAAAGGAATTTGGCAACAAAATTTAATTTTATATGATCCTTCAAGTAGCCAAAGAGATTTATATTGCAATCATAGAGGCAATTCTTATATAGAATATTATTATTTAATTTGCGATTGTGAAGGATATGAAGGAGGAATGTGTCAAATTGATTACCCTTCACTAGATTCTACAATAGAAATATATAAAAAACTATTTACTAAAGTAAAGACAATGCAAACAATTCATTATAATAAATATTTAATTAATTCTGTAAATTTATTAATGAGAAGTGGAGCTGCATTTATGCCTATAGAAAATATGGATTTCATGCTGGATTCAATTGAATTTATAAACTTATATAGAAATAAATTTGCAGATGAAATGATGGAAGGTAATAATTATGAAGTATATTTCGATATATATAATTCTCTTATAGAATATGGGTTATCAATAGTTAATAAACTAAAATATCGTAATTTTATTTCTGAAAATTCAAAAAATGCAGAAAATTTATATAATGCTGAAAAATTCAGAAATGCAACATTAAAAAAAGGACAAACTGAAACTGTTCAAAACTATTTTAATAAAGTAAAAGTAAGTCTCCAAAATTTATTAGAATTTTATGCCATAAATAAAAAAGAATTAAGATTTATTAATCGTAATATAAATGTATATGTATCCCTTATTAATGAAAATTTCGATTTTGATTCTTATTATGATATAGAAAAAAAATTATATGAACCATATATGGATTTCAGACGTTGTCTTGAAAATATGATGATAAAAAGTCAAGGAACGCCTTCATATAGAGTATTTCTTACAGCAATAATGTGGAAAGTTTCACCATATATGTCCGAGCAAGAATTATATTGGGATACAGCAAGCCCTGTAATAACTTTTAAATTTTTAGATTATGATAAACCTGAAAAAATTTATTTAAGTAATTGTGGAGATACCGAAAATCAAATACAACTTTATTTCCCAGTTAATACTTATAGATTTATTGAAAGAATAAATAGACAAAGAGATTATTTATCTCCAGAAAATCAATTTGATTTAAATGATGATATTTTTTGTGACCCAGTTTATATAAATAAATCCGGCGCAGTATTTAATTCTACTCCCGAAGAAAGAATAAATAAATATTTTTTAGGTTTTAATTTTAGTTGCAAATATTATGAAGTTGCCCCCGAAGATAAAAATGATATTGAATTAACTACAGAAACTTTAGATTATCATAAATATACAAAAGAAAATTATATCCAATGTTTAACAAATAAATTAGTTCAAGAAGCTTATGGAGAATTTGTTGTTGATTCATATTTAATCCCGAGAGATTTTCATATTAATTCTAGATTTTTTTATCTGAAACATTATATGCTGTTTTTCTGGAAAGATAATTATACAGCAAATCAAGCATTATATTATTTTATTGCAGTAGTAGCAGTTTATATTGGACTTAGTTTAGGATATATTTATTATGAAAAAAAATATGTTGTTGAAATGGAAAAACTTGGCTCATTAAAAGGAGAAATTGTTAAAATAAATCAACCTTATAGAGACGAATATATTTTTGATAATGATTTAAATATTGATGAAGAATATAAAAAAAGATTAAAAAATAAAAGAAGGGCAGATATGGAAGAAATGAATTTAGATACGAATAATTTAGATATAGGAATTATGGCTGATGAAATTACTAGATATAATAAAGGATATTCTAATAAAGAAAATGCTTTGGGATTTAATCCAAATTATTTTGGTATAAAAGAAAAACCAAAATTAAATATTAATTCTAAATATTTCCCAGGTGAAGTTGATGTTAGAAAAACTACTGATAATGATGATGAAATTTCCCCAGAACGTTTGGATAAAATGAAAAAATTTTATCAAGTTGGATTTAAAGGTTTAGATTCATCGGAAGCAAGAAAAAAAGAAATGGCAATTAATGATAATAAAAAAAAAATAATTGTAAAAAAAAGAGATTTTTTGGATGATATTTCTGAATTAGAAGAGGAAGAAAATTTCGATGGTCCGTATAAAAAAAATTTCTTTAAAAATGATGAAGATAATGACGAAAAAGAAAAAGAAACTACATTATTTAAAAAAAGAAAAGAAAAATATAATGATAATATGAAAAAATATAGAGATTTTGTTTCAACAAGTGAAAATTTAGATACTGATTCGAATTTAAAAAGTTCAAAAAGAGAAACAAAAACAAAAAAATTTTTCGGTTCAAATCCGCCAAAAAAAGGGGAAAAAGGGCCTATAATGAGTTCAATGGTTTTCACAGAAAAAGATAATCAAAAAAAAGCAAAAAGTGGTGCAACTTTTTATGCAAATCAATTAGAAGGAAATAAAAGAAAAGAAAAAAATATATTCCAAAAAGACTATGATAATCTATATAAACCTAATTTTAAAGGACCAAAAGTAGTTAGTGAAAATTTAGGATTTTATAATAGAGATACAATTGATTTTGAACAAGATATGGACGAAGAAAATAAAAATCCTCCATATTTCGGAAAAAGATTTAAAAAAATCAAAAAAGATGATGAAAGGGGAAAAGGCGAAAATGCCGGATTAAGAGTAGGTTTTTATTTTAAGGGAAAACAAATTGATTTAGATGCTAATGAAGAAGAAATGCCAGATTTAGCAAAAGTTTTAACTTTTGAAAAAAGAATGGAAGAATTTCATAGTACTTCCGCACCTTTTACTAGTTTTTTAGCAAAAAATATAAAAAATAGACATATTTTAGTTACAACTTTTGATAAAAAAAGTATAATTTATGAAAGATATCAAAGAGCAGGAAATTTTGCTGCTCAATTATCAATGTTTGCCTTCTTTTTATCAATTTTTTTTACTGCTGATGCAAAACAAACTGCTTATGTTACTGGAAATAAAGATGAAATTTTAAATTTTGTTTTATATTGTGTACTTGCAGATTTAGGTGGATGTATAGTTTCTCATTTACCAGCTTATTGCTTTTGGATAAATGATAAAAAACTTAGAACTTTATATCATACTATTAGAGTTGATGGAGGTATAAATGTATTAAAACAGACTGAAGACATAATTTATAAAGGTAGATTTTTCTGGAAATTATTGGGAATTATTATTCAAATTATTTTAATAATTATGGGATTTTATTTTGCTTTCGGATTTTGCGCTACTTATTATTATCAAAGAAGTACTTTCTTTTTGGCTTTACTTTGTACTATGGCATGGGATTTCTTTGTTACTGAATTTGCTTGGGAAATATTTATTGCTTTCATTTACTATTTTAGAGATATTGGAAGAATATTTGTTTTCTTTGGAACTTTGTTTAATAAATTAAGAGAAATCAAGCATTTATCTCAATAATTAATTTTTATGATTATTATAAATTTAAATATATAATAAATAATAATTAAAATTATTATTTTATTAATTTTAAAAATTTATAAATAAAGGCAATTGTATGGGGATTGGGGATTGGGGATTGGGGATTGGGGATTGGGG
>JAJNAB010024986.1:0-14639 GCA_023783335.1 Enoploplastron triloricatum | reverse complement strand
TGAAATAAATAAGATTTATTATTAATTTTTTAGTAAAATTTAAATTTTATATTTATTAACTTATTATTTAAATAAAAATATTTTTTTTGATGTATGAATTTAAGCAATCCTTAATATAGCTCTTTTATTTTATTATTAATCATAAAATTATTATCGATAAAATAAATTACTTCATAAACTAATATTTATATTTAATATAATATTTTTTAATATTTCTAAAAATAACTTATTTCCTTTAAATGAAGAATGGTTAATATTGACTATAAATTATATTTTAATTTTAATTCTATAAATTAAAAAAATAAAATTAATATTATTTGAATAAATTATTCTTATACTCTTTTATATAATATTCTATAAGGTCTAATTGTGTCAGTTGTTCCATCAACAACCCAATATTCTTTTTTTTCTTCACAATACCTAATTTCATAAGGATTAACTCTAACCATTAAAGCAGTTTTATAATTTTTTGTATTGATATTTGATATTCCAGTGTATGATTCAGCTTCTTTAATTAATGGAGTACAATAGACCCCTTCACCAATTTTTTCTTTTTTATCTTTATTCTTTTCATTTATATTATTATGATTTTTGTATTGTTGTCGATCTCCTTTTTTAAATTCAGTTTTATATATTAATCCTGTTATTTGTTTAACTTTTTCTTGACTTTGTCCGACTCCAACTCCATGATAAGCCACACACCATTCCCCTTCTACATTTTCCATTCCAATCCATGTATCATTATTATATTTTCCTAATACTTTAAGTCCTATTCCTATCCAACCTTTAGGGGGGTCATAATCCATTCCTCCTCTTTTTTCATTTTCTCCCCATCCACTACTTCTATTTCCCCTGTAATCTAACATATTTTTAGATAATTTACATCCTCCTATAATTACATCATTATGAATTTCTTTTAAATAATTTAACTCTTTAAATTCTTTGTCATTCTTAAATCTTTCTTTAAAATCGTTTAAATCTAAATTATTAAATTCATCACTTTGAAATATAGCTTGAACATGTACACTTCCTTTTTGTGGATATGCAACAACAATTTCATTAGAAGATATATTATAAATTTTACTTAATTTTTTTTTTAATCTTTCTTTAAATTTTTCATATTCTTTTTCATCATTTAAAATTTGTTCATTTTTTTCTTCTCCAAAATCAAAATGTAAATCATATTTTCTTTTATGGATTAATCCATTAACAATAAATTGTAAGCAAGTAATTGATTCATCATCTTTATCATCTATATTTTTATCTTTCATTATTATAGTTTCTATATTTAATTGTTCTAAATTATATGCTAATAATCCTAAGGCAAATAATTCTTGATCTTTCTCTTCCATTTGCAAAGCAACTTTAGTTTCAATGAATCTTTCAGGATATTTCATTTTTATTTCTTTTATTTCTTCTTTTGCAATATTTCCATATATACACATATCTTCTAACACTTCATTAATTAAATTTTTTCCTTCTTTTTCACATCTTAATGCTTTCTGATTGTTAAGCACTTTTTTTTTTAAAAATTGAATTTTTTTTTCTTTTTTTATTATTTCTTCTTGCTTTCTTTTATTTTCTTCTTCTCTCCTTTTTTCTTCTTCCTCCCTCTTCTTTTTTTCTTCTTCCTCTCTCTTCTTTTTTTCTTCTTCCTCTCTTTTCTTTTTTTCTTCTTCTTCTTTCCTTCTTTTTTCTTTTTCTTCTGTTTCTATTATATTTTTAATATTATCTTCAATTTCTTTTTTTAATTTTTTATAAAAAAAAATATTATTATTTTTTAATTTAGAAAAAATTTCATCAAAATTATACTTCTTTTGCTCATCAGATAATAATGATAATTCTTCTTTATTTTTAATTCCTTTTCTAAATATTTGACTTATTGCCTTTAATAAATTATCTGGATTCTCAGAATAAATAAAAGTTTCAAATAGTTCCTTTGTTTTATAAGGAAATATTCCTATTCCAATACCAAAAATTTTTATACCTATTTTTTTGCATAATTTAGAAGTATAATTTATCTCATCTTCATAATGTTTATGCGATAAACCATCAGTTAAAATAAATAAATATTTTTCTTTATCGTTTTTTTTCATTTTTTTTAAATCATAAGTAGCTTTTATAGCATTTGGTAAATTAGTATTTAATATTGGATTACTTAATAGTTTTAGGATCTGTTCAAAAAGTGAATTATTTTTAAAAATATTAATAGAAGGCTTATCAAAAAGTAGTATATATGGTTTTTCATTTTCTTTATTTGTTATTATTAAATCAAAGGATGGAATATCCATCGAATATATAATTTTGAAAAAATTAATTATTGTCAATAGTGAATGTTTTTTATTAAATGAAGTTAAGCAAGATTTTGAATTATCTATAATAAGGGTTATAGAATAGTCCCTAGCCATTCCTTGTTTTTCTTCTAAATAAATCTTTGGTTCTTGAACTGGATATAATGTATATATAAATTACATCTTTTTCTGTTCCTTTTGATGACAATTGTTTTTGAGAAGATATGCTTTGATACATTAGTGATTCTATTAGAATTTTATCTTTATCTTTGAGTGGCTGTTTTAATTTATTTATAAACTCATTAATTTTTATACAATTGTTTTCTATTTCAAATTTCTGAATTTTATATTCCCTATCGTCGAATTCCTTTTTAAAATCGATGTTATTAATTTTTTTCTTTTTGTCAAAATAATATATTTTATTACAGTTTTTATAAATTTCATCTTTTAAAAGATTTTCAAAATAATTTATATCATAATTTTTTGATATATTATTTTCCTCATTTTGTTTTAATAAATTTGAGTCTTCTTTATTAATATTATTTAAATTTGGTATACTATTTAGGAAAGATGAAAGTTCTTTAAAAGTATATTCAAATATATATTTTTCAGATGCATCTATTTTAATAATTTTTATTTTTGATTTAGCTTTTTTAGTTTTACGTTCAAAAGTTTCCCATATTTTATGAATTATTTCCGAATATTCTTTTTTAAAATATTCAGTTTTTTCAATAAAGAAAATAAATGAATTTATTTCTTTATTTAAAATATTATTTATCCAATAATTGTAATAGATTATGCTTTCATCTATACAATCACAGAATATAAAAAATAATGTTCTTTCTCTTTTTTCATATTTTAATTTTTCTATTGAAGTTTTAACAAATTTAGCCATATCATTATTATATCTACCGAATGTACAAGTTTCATATATTCTTTCAATTAACTCTTCAAAATTAACTTTTTCATTATAATCTTTTATTAATACTTTTAATTTATTATCATAGCAAAGTAAGATAGCATATTTTATATCAATTATTTCTATTACTTTTATTATAGCTAAAACTAACATTAAATTAATAAATTTTGCCTTAGTTCCTAAATATAAGGAACAATCTAGAATAAAACAAAATGAAATTGAAGAAAAGATAATATTACTTTTTGTTATTTGTTCTAAAAATTTATTAATATATAATTGAGAACAATTAATTAAATCTTTTATAATATATTCTTCATTATTCTTTTTTTCTTTGTCTTTCAAATTTATTGGATTATATATAGGAGCTATTTCAAAATGGTATTCTCTATTTTCTATTCCAATTACTTTTTTTATTTTATTAAAAATATTATCTATAAATTGATTATTTAAATTTTTTTCTTGATTTTTCATTTTGTTTTTTTTTTCAATTTCTTGTGAATTAACAGCATTATACACTATATTTTTTTCATTTTTTGCTTTTTCTTCATAATCTATAATTTTATTTGAAGACATATATTCTTCAGTTATTTCATAATCTTCTAAAGGATTATTTTCGAAAATCTCTTCAATAGCTGTTTTTTGATTTAATGAAGAATTTAAGAAGTTGTTTTCCTTTTTTAAACCTTTAGATAGAGTATAATATCCATTTCTTCTTGATAAATTGAATTTTGTAACTTTTCGTGTAAAAAATTCTCTTGAATCAAAATATATTTTTTCATTTATTATCTTGGTTTCTTTATTATCATTAATTATATTTTCTTTTTCATTTATTATATCATTGCTTTCATCTTTTTTAAAATTATTATTATATTGGATTTTATCTTTTTTGCTAACTTCGCCGTCAAATGAACAATTAGATTTTATATTTTCATCTATGCTTTTTTCTTTATGGTTTTTACTATTAATTGAATATCCTCTTTCTTTAAGTATTTCTTGATTAATTTTATTATTTACTTCATTTATTTTTGAATCTATTATATTATTAACATTATTATTTACTACAAATTTTTTTTTAATGCTGTCTTTTCCTTTCTTTTCTTTAATTTTATTTTCCTCGTCTTTGAAATTAATTTTTCCTTCATCTATTTCGCCATAAATTTTATTCTTTCCTTTCTTTTCTTCAATTTGGCTTTCTTTTCTTTTGCATTCTGATTCTTTTTTTTCTTTATTTTTAATAATTTTATTTTCTTCTTTTTCTTCTTCATTTTTTTTTTCTACTATTTTTCTTTCATTTTCTTCCTTTATATTTCCATATTCTTCTTTCTTTTCATTTTCTTTTTCCCCTTTTTCTTGTTGCTTTTCTTTTTCATTATTTTCTTTTTCAATTTCATTTTTTTCCTCTTTTATTTCTTCTTTTTTTTTATTTTCTTTGTTTTTATTTAATGAAGAATGATATTCAGATGCCTGAGAAACTATTTCATCTAAAGTATTAATATCATTATTGAATGAGCTTTGAGAATATTCTTTTTCAATATTTTCAGTTAATTCCAAAATTGAAATTAATCTTTCATTTATTATATTTAATTCATTATCTAAATTATTATTAATAATTTCATCTGAAGCTTCATTAAAGATATTAATATCCAAATTTTGAAAATTAACATGAAATATTTCCATATTTATTTTTTTTATATATCCTAATTTTTTAAAAATATCTTCATAGTTAATTTTATCTTTAGAGGAATTAAATAAATTTAATAAATTGAGCATTTGAAGAAAAATTTTATCAATTTCAATAATAAAATCATTATAACAAATAATTATATTTTTTCCGAAATTAATAGCAACTTCTTTGTTTATATTTTTATATTTTTCTAAAAATTTTTCTTTTTCAATAGGAAAAACTTTTTTAGTCTTGAAAAATGATCGAAAAGATACTTCTTTTTCATAATAGGCATCCTCCTTATAAATATATTGCTTAATAATGCTTTTTTTCTTATTAAATTCATTTGTATTTGTTTTTCTTTTTTCTATTAAATCATTATAAATAATGCAATCATTTTTCATCCTTTTATAATTATATAATTCTTCAATTTTTTTAAATTCTGTGTTTAATATATTTTTGAGATTATATAGAATATTAATACAATCTTGTAATAAATCTTTGAGCTCATTGAAATTTCTACTATAATAAAAATCTGAAGATTTAATTTTTATTAAATAATCCCTATGATCCAAATAAATACTTTGCATTATTAAACAAATATTATTATTATTTAAATCATTTTTTTCATTGTTTTCAAAAATACCAATCAATTGCTTTTTTATTGCTTCTAAATAATTAGATTTGCTTTTTTTTTCAAAACCATTTGATTTTTTTATTAAAAAGCAAATTAATAAATATAATTTTTCATAAATTTCATGATTAATTATTTTACTATTATTATTAGATATAAGCAATATAAAATTATTATTTTTTATTATATCTGAGTCTAATAAATGAATTATTATTTTTTTTATTTCATTTTCAAAATTGGATATAATTGCATCATTATTAGATTTAAAGTCTACAATAATATTTGAACAATTGGCTAATACTCTTAAGCATATAAGCCATAATGGTATATAACCAGAAGAAGGCTGAAAATTAAAAATTCTTTGTTCATTTAAAATTTTTTGATAAATCTCAGTGTGTGTATTTAAATAATTTATTAATGAAGGGTATTTATTTGAGAATAATCTTTTTTCACCTTTTTCTATATCATCAAATTTCAATATTTCTTCATTTTTATAATTTAAATATATATCTTTGACTTTTAAATAATTTACTAAAATATTAATTTTATTTCTATTTTCTTCCGTAGAGTGCTTTTGCATATTTTTCATATTATCACAAAGAGATTCTAAACTATTTATTTTTTCTTTTTTGAATAAATAGTAATTTAATAAATTTCCTATTTTCAATAATAATAATTTTACTTCTTCATTATTATCATTTTTTAAATAAAAATTAAATAAAGATTCATATTCTTTAGTATTTTCATTTGAAAGAAAACAATCGATTAAAAAACCTTTAATTTTATTCCCATTATTGAAGTTTTCTCTTCTAATAAATAAATATGATAATGAAAAATTATTTAATATTGGAAAATATATTTTAAAATCATAATTATATTTTTTTCCAATGCTTTTACACCAATCATTATCAATAACATTGGATTTATATAAATTATTAATTACCTTTTTAATATCTAATAAATTTGATTCTAATCCTAATGAGATAGTTTTTTTAATAAACAATGAACATAATAAATCTTCAATTATATTATTATTGTCTGATTTTTCATCATATTTATGAATAAAAAAAGAATTAAATAAATTTAAATATTCTTTATCAATTATTTTATTTAATTGTTCTAAATATATTAATTTATAATTTCTATTTCCTTTTATTTTTTTAATAATTTCTTTTATTTCAGAGTATTCCAATAATAATTCAATTAATTTAACATTCTTATTATTACCTACTTTTTTATGAATATTTTCATCATAAAATAATTGAATTGTTTTTTCTTTTTTAATACCTTTACTTTGTTTTATAAAGTTTTCAAGGAGATTTTTAGTTTCATCTAATTCTTCTTCATTATCTTTATTATTTAAATCTTCTATTAATTCTTTTTTTAAATTTAATTGCATATTACAATTATTAATTTCATTTTTTAATTTTTCTTTATACTCCAAAAGTTCCATTTTTTTAATTTCTTTTTCCAATTTTGATAATTCATTTTCTAATAAAATTTTATATTCTATAAATATATTATAAATTACACTGCTTTTTTCTAATTTATTTAGTTCATTTATTTCATTAATTATTTCATTTTTTACATTTTTCTTTTCATCAATCAATTTAAATTTATTCATATAATCTTTATCAATTGCCAAATTGCATAAAATCTTAGTTTTCTCAAGTTTATCATATAATTCTTTATTTAACTTTAACATTTTATCTTTTTTACTTTCTTGAAAATTATTCGATGATTCTTCAATTAATTCATTATATAATTTGAGAATTAGATTATAGATTTTTGTTTCTAAAGTCATTGAAGTGTTGTCCTTTAAAAAATAGTATAAATATTCTTCTTTAAATGATGTGTTTAAGAAAAAAAGCGACCATATATAATTAATTAAATTATAATTTTTTTTAAAAAATAATTTAAATTGGAAATGAGTTTCTTTCTCCTGTTGCTTATTATTAATTTCATTTTTGCCAATATTTGAAGCATATTTAAAATTATCTATAATTTGATTTATAATAAAATAATTAAATTCTTTTTCATCTTTAAAATTTTTTGTCTTTTTCAAATCAATTTGTTCATTATTCAATTTATTAATTATTTGAGTATTTTTAGTTATAATTAACTCTTTTTTTTCGTTTAAATTCAAATCTAAAATTATATTAATTTTTTCATTTTCATTTTCTAAATATTTAAAAATAAAATCTTCTTCATTTATTTTTATTTTAAAATTTAATTTATTATTTGCAGTTATTTTAATAATATATTTCAAAATATCATTTAATAAATATAATTTTGTATTTTTGAAGGCAAAATAAGGGAAAATATTCAAAATATCTTGTATATATTCTATATTATTTGAAATTTTTTCAAAAAATTTTCCTAAATAATTCAAATTTTGATTTTTATGTAATTTCTTAATAATTGGAAAAATATTAATATTATCATATAATAGATCAATGAAATCAAAATTAAATAATTGATTATTAAGTTCTACAAATAAATTTAAAATTCTAACAATTGGATATTGGATGCATTCTTCTATTGGCTTATTTAAATTATTTTCATTTTTATTTTTTTCAAATAGCTCACTTAATTTAATAAAATAATTATAAAAGATATTAAGAGGCATAAAATTATCTTCATAATTATTGCTTTTGGCTTCTTCAAAAGTTTGTTTAATTTCTTTTGATAGATCTTTTGCATATTTAAAAGGAATTTTTATGCAACTAGATAAAAATTCATAATAATTAAAATTATATATATTTTTTTTTATATTTCTTTGAAATTTAATTAATAATTTTAATTGATTTTTACATTCTGTAGAAAAATTTTTTATTAGAGGCTTAAAATCAATGCCTTGTTTTATTATATTTTCATTTATAATTTTTATCATTTCTTCTCTTTTATCTTTATTGAAAGATGGATAAAAAAAATATAAAAAATTATTTTTAATATTCAGTGGAATTTCTTCTGTATTTAAATTTTTGCAAAAATTTATTAGAGTTCTTTCAGATATTTGTTCAGAATATTTTTCATTTAATTCATTTTTTAGCATATTAAAAATCTTTGATATTCTAGATGAAATATTTAAAATAATATCTGAATCATAATTAAAATTCAAATTATCTAAAAATCCATAAACTATTTGTGAAATACCCATTTCGTCATCTATAAAAGATTCTAAATAATAAGTTAAGCATTTATCTAATATAAATTTATTTAAAGAATTATTATAAGTAATTCTTTCAGGATTATAAGTCATAAATAAATGAAATCCATTTCCTGGCTTAATTGACTTTATATTTTTATCATATAAATTTAATTCTGGATTTTCTAAGCATAATGAATATATATCTTCTATAATTGAGGCAGGGGCATTTTCAATTCCATCTAATAATATCCATTCTCCTTCAATTACAGCATTTAAAAATTCCGAATTTTCATATCTAAATCTCTTAATAAATTTATATTTTTCTTTTAAATAATCCAATTTTTTTCTATGCTTGTCTTTTAAATCTTTAATTTTAGATATTTTTTCATATTTTTCAATTGGATTATTTAAATTATAATAAATCCCGAGATCATTTGATATTTCATTAATAATATTATTAATTTCTTCTATTTCTTTATTATTATTTTTTTTAAAGATATAATTTTTGGTTAATAAAGAAATATCATTGTCTTTCGTTAGCTCAAAAACATTAAGCTTTTTTCCCATTATTTTTGCAAGTAATTTAATTAAATGAGATTTGCCAACTCCTGTTTGCCCTTGTATGATGCATGGCAATTTTGACTTTAGTGATAAACCTAAAAATAAAAGGCATTTTCTCTGTTTAAAAGAAAGTGTATTTATTAATTTTTCAAAATTATCTAACTCTTCTTTTATTACAAACTTAATTGATTTGTTATTTAATTCCATTATTAAGTTTTTTTCTTTACCATTATTATAATAAAAATCAATATCAAATATATTATTTATTGACTTATCTTGTTGTTGATCTTTTTTGTCTGAATAAAATTTATTTTTAAAAATTGTATCTTCTAAAAATTTACTTTCAAATTCTGAAATTTTTTTTAATTTTTTATATTTCATAACATCTGAATATGTAACTTCTTCTTTATTATTATAATATTCTAGAATTTTAAATTTATCAATTTCTAAGTCTTCTGTTATTATTTTATTCAAAAAAGAAATATTTATTCTGTTATTATTAGCCTGTGCAATATAATAAATACAATTATAGAAATAATAATTATAATAGTATTCCCTTTCTATTGGGCTTTCTTTAATATCAATCAAGCCAATAAATAAATAATTATTATTTTTAGATTTTTTATTAAAAATTTCTGATAGTTTTGAAAGAACACTTAAATCTGCTAAATGAATATTATGAAATACAAATATAATTTTATTTGAATATGCGTTGTTATTTTCATCATCATTATCCATGAATAATTTTTTATATAGTTTTGTTTCAATCTCTCTTAGTTCAATTTTACCATTATCTATAATTTGAACAAAAGTTTTTTTAAATAATTCTTTAGATGAAAAATCACTTGTAATGAAAATATTTTCAATTTCATAATTTAATAATTTACAAATATAATTTATAGCTTTTTGCTTTCCTATTCCAGGGAAGCCTTCCATAATTATAGGAACTCCTGTATAAATTCCAAAATGCAATAAATCGACCATTTGATTAAATAATGGGGTAAATGCAATTTCTTTATCATTTATTTGTGTTATATTATTATTTTTATTTATCTTTATCTCTAATTTTGAAACCTTTGATATTAAATAATCTTCACTTTGAAATAAAGGGAATTGTTCATATGATAAAACATCTTTATGAATAGTATTTTCATTTATCATAATATAAGATTCTATATATTTAAAGTTATTATCAAAATTAGGATATATTTGATTCATTTTACACAATATATCTATTAAATTTTTTATTTTTTTAATATTTGTCAATTTTTGCATTTGAACCAAAGAATAAATTTTTGATAAAAATTTATCATCCATTTGAAAATATTTTTGAGAATAATTTTTAATAATTTTTTCTTTTTCTTTTTGCTCATGGCACCCGACACATATAATGGAAAATCTGGATAAAACTGATTCAGATAAAGATTGAAAAGAATTCTCAGGACAAGTCGCTATTATTTGAATATTATTAATTGATTTCAGATCAATTATTTTATTTTTAAAATTCTCATTGAAAAATGTACTATATATATCTTCATTTAAACTTAAAATTCTTTCTGAACTAAATAATTCGTTAAATCTTTCGAAAACTTCTGTAGAAATCTTATGAATATCTTTAATTATTAAAGAATTCTTTTTTAAAATATTTAATAATATTGATCCAGGTCTAAATACTAATTGAGATTTGTTAATTTCATTATTTAAACATTTTTCTAAATTTAGTTTAATATTTTGACATATTTCTGATATTATATTTTTTTCTTGAGAGACTTTAGCATATAAATCATTAATTTCATTTATATTAATATTTTTTAATTTATTGATTTCTTCATTAGTTTTGCCTTCAATGATTTGATATAATAAATCATAATAAAAATTAGTTATAAAATTTTGTGATAGAAAAATTGGATCTCCAAGTAGTTCTTCTATAGTTGTTTTTTGATTAAGATATATTATATCAAGATTATTTTTTATATTTTCTCTAATATAAAATTCAGATAAATATGTTTTATAACTTGATGGGCCCATTAATAAAATAGGTTCATCTTTATTACATAATTTTAATTTAAAATAATCATCATAATAATTTGGTAATTCAAGAGTATTTTTATCAATCAATATTTTTATCATCAAAATTAAATTTAATCCCTAAATTTCCTTTCATAATAAAATTATTAGAAATGTCAGCAGTTGGCTTTATTAAATAACTATCTTTCAATTCTTTAGAAGCAATTTCATTTAAATTAAATATAGTTATAAATGTATTATGAATTAAATCTTTTAGATTTTCAATTTTATTTATATTACTAAATTTTATCTTTTTTTCTAAATCTTCCTTAGGTATAGAAGAGAATAAATAAAAATATATAAAATGATAAAAACTAAAATTAATATAATCTCTATCTCTAATATGCTCATTAATTCTTTTAATTATTTTTTCTATATCTCTAAAAGACCATTTTTTCAATGATAAATTTAATTCATCAATCATTTTATTATAATTTATCATGAATAAGCCTAATAATTCCGAATCCTTTTCATTAAATTCTGTAAAATTACCACAATTTTTAAGTCTTAATTTTTCGCAAATATTTTTTATTTCTTCTTCTGTTTGCTGAGGATAATTTATTATTTTTAACTTTCTTTTCAGAATTTCAGGAATATCATTTCTTCCAGAATTTTCGACATCATTTTGACATGAAATAAAAAAAAAGTTATTGCTAATGTCAATAGGCTTATATAATCCAGGAATAAGAATATTTTTATTTAATAGGGGATCTAAAACAGGTGAAATAGATTTCATAGTTGTCATTGAAGATAAATTCATTTCATCGGCAATAAAAATATATCCATTTATCACTGATTCTCTAAGTGGGCCTTTATAATATTCAATTTCTCCATATTTTAAATTTAATGATCCATAAAGATCATTTGGTTTAGTAGTTCGATGAAAATTAAATAATTTATAAATATTATCTTTTTGCAAAATTTCAGATATAAATTTTACACTTGATGTTTTTCCTATACCAGGAGGGCCAATTATGCATAAATTCAAATTAATTAAAAAAGCTGAAAATATAATAGCCATATAATTTTCGAGGGTTTGATTGCCTTCAAAAATAAATTGTTCTTTATATTTTTGCATTTTTGATTTTTTATTCAATATATTTAATAATATTTCTTTAATTCTCAAATTACTAATCATCATTTCTTTTTCTGAGAAAAGAAGATCATAAATAAAGTCAATTATATTACATATTGGTTCATTTCTGAATTCTTCTACTTTCAAAATTGAAATTAATGAATAACAAAATCTTGAAATATTTAAAATTGTAAATTTATCATTCCCATCTTCATTATTTTCTTGATTAATATTATAATTTATAAGCTTTTTTAATTTAAATAATATATAATTACTATATTGATCAAATTTTCCAATTCCTTTTACTTCTAAATTTTTGCCTTTTTTGGGAGTATAATATCATTTCCCAAAAGTTCTTCAATATTTATTTCAGAAGTTGTGGATGAAAAGAATTTTTTTAAATCAAATCTTTTTAAATTTTCAAATATACCATTTGATATGCTTTTTAATTTATTTTGATATCTATTTAAAAGGATTTTTACTAAATTTTCAAAATCATCATCTTTGATGCTTTTTAATTGATTCTCTAAAACTATGATATCAAATCTATTAAGAAATGCTGGAGTCATTTTATTAATATTTTCACTATCACAAATTCCTATAATTCTAAAATCATCATGAATATTAATATAATTTTCCAAAGGATTTTCAGGTATATCAAATTGTTTTATGGTTGCTTTTTTCTTATTTTCATCATATTTTATATCTAAAAGTCCGTTTAATCTTTCAGTAATTGTAGAATTTGCTTCATTCAAATTATCTAATATAACCACATTTCCATTTTTAATAGATTTTGATAAAAATCCTTCAATCCATTCCATAGAAATTTCTGTATTATTATTTTTAACTTCTTTTGTTGGTGAGATATATCCTAATAAATCAGATATTTTAGTATCCTGTGTACAAATAAAATGATAATAATTCTTTTTTGAATTATATATTTCAGCTATCCCTCTTGCTATAAAAGATTTTCCTGAGCCTGGCTTTCCTATTATTATTATATTTCTTTTCATTTTCAAAGAGAAAAGGGATGATTCCAATACTTCTTTAAGAGATTCATTTTCATAATAATTTTCTTTCATTTGTTCTGGTAATTGAAATTTGGAGCCATAATTTATATATTCTAAATATTCATTTTTAAATGAATCAAATTTTCCTATTAATTCAAGAATTTCTTTTTTTTTCTCATTATGATATCTTGAACTGTATATAACTTTTACTATTTTAAAAGGATTTATTTTTAATTGATCAATATAGGCCTTTACTGTTGCAGCAATTTCTCTTATAGTAAAACATTCGATTTCATTTTTATATTCTTCTCTAGAAGTCCAAATTCTATGAAAATTTATTAAATCTAATAAAAATTTTTGATCTTTTTCATCTCCTTCTTTACCATTATTAAAAGATTTAAAAAGATTTTCAGAAATTTCTTTTAGTTCATCTATTTCAAAGCATGGAAATTTAATAATTTGAAAATGAGACAAAAAACTTTTACTTAGATTCTGCCTTTCATTCATATAATTACCCTTATTTGGATTTTGAGTAGCTATTAAGCAAAAACCCTTTTCTTTTTTTTGATAAATTTTTCCTATTCCAGATATATTGATATTAATTTCACCACTATCTAAAGTATCTTCTATACATTGAAGTACTTTTTCAGAAGCCAAATTAATTTCATCTAAAATGAGCGGTATTCCTTCTTTAAAAGCTTTTAAAAAAGGTCCTTCGACTATTTTTATTCCTGACAAAGAGTTTTTATCTCCAATGAATTTTTCCATTAAATCGTTTATTCTGACTTCTGAACTTAAATTAAATTTAATAAATTCTTTTTTTTTTAATTTCTTGTTTTCTTCAGAATTTTTTTCATTATTTTTTTCATAAATATATTTACATATTATTTCAGCACTTAAAGTTTTTGAACTTCCTGTTTCTCCTTCTAATAATACATTAGTTCCTTTCAATATATAAGTATATAATTTCGACAAACGTTCTTTAGCTTTTTCAGTTAAAATATAATTATAATTATCAAGAAGCGTTTTTTTATCGAAGTCAGGAATTATAAAAAATGGTCTCACTTCAATTATTTTCTCAATTATCTCATCAAGACTTGTATTTTTTGATATCATATTAAATGCTTTAATTATAAATTAAATTGTAAATAGTGTTTTTAATTTATATAAAATAATATAACTAATTTTTATAAAACCAAACTATTTTATATATTTTTATGGTTTAAATATTAAATTTAATTAATAATTGGGGATTGGGGATTGGGGAT
>JAJNAB010024985.1:0-14705 GCA_023783335.1 Enoploplastron triloricatum | reverse complement strand
TCCCCAATCCCCAATCCCCAATCCCCATATAAAAATATAAATGCTATATTATTTGAACTATTAAAAATAATTGATAAAATATTTAAAATTATTATTTTCTATATTTTATATACTTCTAAATATTATATTAATTGCTTTGTTTGTGGAAATAAACCAGTCGATTTAGTGAATATTTTTTTTTCTATTAAATGAAAAAAAGTTAATCATTAAATTATTCTATCTATTTGTAAAATAATTAACTAGTTTTCTTTATTAATTATATTCTCTTTTAAATCAATTTCTTTAATTAATAAATCTTCTCCCAATATTTTATAAAATTCATATGCTTGACTTACTTTTAAATCAAAAGTTAATGAATATATTTCTTTTTGAAATTTTTCATCATTTTTTATTATATGTAATTCCCATAAATCATTCCTTATTATTTGGCCAATTAATTTTTGATTTTCATCTATATCAGTATCACCTCTTTTACCTGCTAAATAACGAGAAATAAATCTTCTTAATGCTGCTGCTAAATCACTTTTAGTAATCAATTTATCATTATTTTTATTATATTCTTTGAAAAACTGAATAATTTCTTTTCTTTTATTATCATCTATATTCTCTTTATATTGATTGTTAAGAGTCTCTTTCATTTCTTTCCAACAATAATGCTCAAATAATTTAAAAATATTTAATAAAGTATTAACATTAAAAGTTATCTTATTGCTATTAATTAAGAAAAATTGTTTAAATTTTTCATTTAATTCAATATAATAAGGCAAATCTTTAATTAAATTTGATAATGGATAACTTTTATTATAATTTTCTTTTTGTATATAATCAATTAATATTTGGCATGAAGATAAAAATTCATTCATTATTTTCCTATCATTTTCATTTTCTTTCATAAAATTAAATAATATTTTCTTTTCTTCAATAGTTAATTCTCTTGAAGGATATTTCATTTCATAGGCTGATAATATAACTGATTTTTTACTACGATATCCTTCATATAAATATACTACGAATCTTATAGAATCATCAGTGGTTTTAAATTTTTTTAACCCAGGTAATATCAATTTTCCAAGTTCTTTTTCAATTTCTTCAAAATTAAACTTTATTCTCCTATAATTATTATAATTAATTTGATTAATATTATCAAAAATATTTCTTATAGAATATTTATTCAATAAATTACTTAATTCTTTTTGGGTTTCATTACTAAATTTAAGGACTTCTTCATAAGTTGCATCTTGTACATATATTTCTTGTTTTAATTGTTCTGAATAGAAAAATAAAATTGAATCTTGATTATTATTTTCCAAAATAAAAGAAATAAATTTATTTTGCCAATTGATAAAATTACTATAAGCAGAAGATAAATACATCCCTCCTCCTAATTCTCCATCATCAACTAAGAAATAATTTAATTCAGTATTTTCATTTATTGTTAATACAGGCATATCTGGTCTACATAAAAATCTTGTACAATTTTTTTTAATATTATTCCAAGAAGAAACAAAAGGGTCGAAATATTTTTTACTAAATTCTTCTTTATTATTTTTAATTGATTCTATAGAAAATAAAGGAGTTTCTTTCGCTTTATCTCTTGTTATTTTATATGAATATTTATTAAGTAATTTATTGGTGAGTTTATTTATATTGACTACATTTGATATTAATCTATATTCTTCACTGTTTAATATTACTTGATTAAGTAATGGATATTTCTTTGTATAATCTCTTATTATTTTTAATTCTTTATCTAATAAATTGATATCTGGATATATAGATTTCATAAAATATTTTAATTCTGGATATTTTGATTTTGGATAAAATTCTTTAATAGGTGGGAAATTTTCAAGAATTATTATTTCAATAGACGAAGGATCACTGTTTTTTATTTTTTCATTTACTTTTTTATAATCTTTTATTTTACTATCTAATTTTTCCTTATTATTTAATAATTCCATAATACAATTATTTATTTTTTCTTCAAATATTCTTCTTTCTTCTAATATCTTGAAAGAAGGACATTCTTTTAATAATATATTTATTTCTGAATATATTATATTCATAAACCCCTTAGTATTATTAATATTTTTTTCTTTAAGAATAATATCGATTATTTCCCAATTTTTTACTATCATTTTAAAGCAAGAAAAATTTGGATATATATAATCATTTAGTTCTTCATCAGATATATTTCCAATAATATTAGAAGCAAATAAATGTGAATATATTATAAAACTCAAAATTCTAAAAGATAATTCACTTAATGATCTAACATTTTGCCTTCTTTCAATAAACAATGATATATTTTCTTTATCTATAATTATTCCTTTTGGTTCTTCATTCAAATATTTATCAATATACTTTTTTTTATATTCATCAAAAAACATATATGGTATTTTATTATAAATAAGTTCATCTCTAACACCTTCATTCTCATTAAATCTATCCTTATTTAAATATAAACGAAAATGATTATCTCTTTTTACTAACTCATGAAGTGTTCCTCCAATTATTTCTCTGCAATTCTGGCATTTAAATTCTTCTTGAGGAAGTGTACATTTGCCTAATGTATAATATTGTCCACAAGAACAAATATAAAAACCTAATTCTGTTTCTTTTGTTATTGGCATTAATTCTTTTAAAGTATAATATGAATTTAGATATATATTATTATAAGGAATAGTTCCAGGAACATATGTTTCCTTTATTAAATTTCCACAGTTTTCTTTTAAAAGCAATGAATAATAATTATCTTTTGAAATTGAAATAAAAACGAATCTTAGACAATATAATAATATTTCTATTTCATTGAGATTAATTTCTTCTTTTTCTTTTTTTATTTTATCAAATATTTTTTGAGAGTAGATATTTTTTAATAAATTTATATATTCATTTCTTATTTTTAATTCTTTATTAATTATTTTTTCCTCAAATTCCTTAACAAATTTATGTAATTCAGATAATGCTTCTTCTTTTTCCTTTTTATCTATATTTAATATTGGAGAAAATATATGATTTATAAACAAGCAATAAAATGTATCAAAACCCTTTTTATTATAATGATCAAAATTGAGAATATTTAAATTCTTAAAAGAATTATCTTTTATTTCTTTTAATTTCTTTTTTTCTTGAATATAAATATCAATATCATTTAAACATATAAAACAATTTTCAAAAACGTCTTTACTTTTTTCCTTTTGATATTTATTTCTAAAAGGGAAATCAATATCATCATTTATATATTTATTAAATTTAATAATAATATCAAAGTTATTATGGTAAAAACATTTATAAAAATAAATAATAATAATATCTCTAACTGAATCAGATTTTTTATTAATTAAATTTTCAAATTTTTTAGAATCATTTAAAACATTTTTTTTATTTTTCTTATTTTCATAATATATATTTGAGAAATGGAAAATAAATACTTTAATAAATGCTATAGAATATATTTTTTTTAATTTTATTAAATCATGTTCTTTTATATTATTATTAATATAATCATCTATATAATTAATACTTTGTTCAAAATAATTAAAAGTAATATCATTATTGTATATCTTATTTTCTGTCAAATATTTATGAAATTTAAGTTCTAAGTAGTATAATAATACCTGATTAAATATATCTGAATTTAAATTATCTAAAAAAAATAAATATTTATTTTCCTTTTCTTCATTAAAATAATTAAAAAAATTATTCTTCTCTTCATTAAATCTTATTTTAAATATTTCATTTAAAAAAAATAAAGATTCAGTAATTAATTTATCATTCTGAAAAGCATAATATATCATTAAAAATTTGCAGTTTTCATCGTTTATTCTATTATATTCTATTCTTAATATTTTGCTTACTATATGAGAATATTCATTTGAATTTTTCAAAAATTTTTTTTCTAAGATTTTCAGAAGAATAATAATATTGCTTGAAAGCCCATTAATATCATTATTTTTAATATATTTAATTTCTTGACTTAAATTTTTTATTATACTTATAATGAATATTTTAAATTCTTTATTATCATTCTTTTTAATTGATAAATCATATATATTTGACAGTATTTCAAGAGAAAATAAAGAATCATTAAATAATAATAATTTTTTACTTATCTTATTTATTATTATGTTTATGTATTTTAATTTTTCAAAAAATTGATAAAAATCAATTAAATTAAAATTATTTATTGTATTTATTTCTATAAATGATATATTAATTAAAGATTCGACTACAACATAAAAGATTTCATTTACTTTTTCTGATAAATTAATATTATTATTATTTTTTTTGTTTTTGAATTCATTCATCATATCAATTATATTTTCTTTTAATTTTGGAAAATAATTAGATATATCAATAAATATTTCTAATAAAGATAAAATTTCTGAATAATAATTTTCTAAAAATAAAATTATTGAACTTAAAGCATTAATATATTTTGGATTATCATAAGAAGATATTATATCAATAAAATCTATATTTTTTATTTCATTTATATCCTTATAATGGTCATAAAATTTAAAACTTAATATAATTGAAATAAATTTAATTGCAATCGAAATATCAATAATTTTATTATTATTACTATATTTTTTAGAAAGCTCACTTATATATATCTTAATATAATCATATATTAACTCCTTCTTAATATTCATATTATCTTCTGAAGATATGATTTTATTTATATAAATATTTTTTTTAAGTTCTTCTTCAGTATTATTAATTAATTTTTTATATTCTCTTTTGTAATTATCTATCAATAATGAATATTTTTCATTTTTATCATTTATTTTTCTTATTAAATTATCATTGTCTTCATATCTTTTAATAATTTTTTGTTCTAATAAAAATTTATTTTTGATATCTTTGAACCAAATCATAGAGAATGGCACATTTAATCCAAGAATTAATTTAATTGAATTAGAATTATATTCTTCTTTTGGCTTAGTATATGAATAAATATTAATTGAATTAAAAAATATATTAACAAGATTTTTGTATAATGAAATATTTATAATATTATTATTGTTAAATATTATAGGAGATAAAAAATTATTTTTTTCAATTATATAAATTATTAATAGAAGTAAGCTTTTTAATAATGAATATATATAAGTAATTAAAACTTCAAGAAAGTCTATATCATTCTTTTGAAAACTATTTGTTATGAAGATTTTAGGTATAATATTATTTATATTAAATGAAGATTCTTTCAAAATTATTTCTTTTATCTCTTCTTTTAAATAATTTATTATTTTATCATTGTTATTATTATTTTTCCTTTCTTTTGTTAGTTCAATTATAATTTTTTTTAAGTAATTATCTTTATTAATTTCTTTTTTTTCATTATAAAAATCATATGAAAAATAATTAAATATTTGATATATATATTTATTAATCAATTCTTCTATATTTATCATTTTCTTTAGTGATTCACTATTATAATTTTTAGTTATAGTTAAATCAATAAAGAAATTATATTCACAATATAAATTATCTATAAAAATATGTTCATAATAATTATTGGCATCATCAATATTTAATAATAAATTATGAGAATTAAAGCAATCCTTATTATTTAAATTTTCATTTTCTTTTTCTTTATCTAATAAATTTCTTTTTAAATGAATGATAAAAATTATAAAATTTAATTTTGAAATTTTGTCTAAATTATTTAATTCATATTCCTTTATTTTATATGTTATATATTCTAATTTATATTCTTCTTCCTTTTTAAAATGGAAAATCAGCATATTTTTCTGATTATTTTGTTTATTATAATGAGAATTTAGTATTTGTTCTAAATCTTTTTCTGATTTTATATTATCGACTATTTCTTCAATAATATTATAAGAATTCATTTTTTCATTTTTAATTAAATTTGATAAATAAGAAAATGTAAAAATTATATATTTATTTACATCTTTATTAATTTTTGACAAAAAGTCATTAAAGCTATATCTGAATTTTTCTTTATATAATTTATATATAAAGTTTGATAATTTTTTATTCTTTTTCTCAAAACCAGAATATTTGATAGATAAAATTATATCTTGACTAAAAGTAGGAACTAATATTTTATATATTTCTTCTATTATAAAATCTTTTTGTATATCTTTATCATTATCTTTTTTGCTTAAATTAAATTTATAAATGATTTTATAAATCAAGCCGCCTATTTCTTGAAGATCTTTAATTATTAGCATATTAAATAAATTTATTTTATTTTTTTTATTATTATTAAAAGATGTAATTAATAGTAATTGATTATAAATTTCTTTTGCTAATTCAATATATTCTTTTTTTAATATATTTTCTATTGAAATGATGTGCTTTTCAAATCTATTTATAAAAGGTAAATTTTCTCTTTTTAAATTATTATCATTTGCTAAAATTATTATTTTTAAATTAGGTTTAAATTCTATAAATGATGTTGGATCTATATAAGATTCATTATCTCTTTTTTTTATATAACTCTGATTAAATAAATTGAATAAAAACGGATATATATTATCTAAATTTTTCATTATTAAAATATTTTTATTTTTATCATTTATCAAATATTGAATTCTTCCAAGTAATGTTTTTTTATAAAAAATTCCTTTATCTGTATTTTCTATATCATAAATAAAAGGACTTCCTTTTATCAATATATAATCAGTATAATTTAAAGATTTTAATATGCAAGATAATAAATATTCATTAAAGGATGGATTAAAATTATTAATTAGCATTAAATATCTATTTATAGCTTGCAAATTATTATGAATATATTTTATTGGATTATAATTAGCAAAATCATCTAATTTCAATTGTGAAAATTCATTCAAAAAAATTGTTTTAATTTTATCAATTATATTTGGTAATCCTCCGAAATTTTTTTCTATATTTTTTATTCCAATTTTTGTTAATAATAAATTTGAATTATCATCAAATATTTTATTTTGTTGTTCAATTAAATCATTCATTGAGTTTTTAATAAAATAGTAAAAATCTCTATTACCATGGAAATCATTATTATAATAAGATAATTCATTTTTTATATTTGCGTTAATATCATCATTTAAATTTATATTTTTATATTTATAATAAGTTTTTGCTAAAGAACAGAAAAAATAATCATATTTATTTGATAGTTCTTTATTTAAATAATTTGCAATATTAATTGAAGTTTCCATTAATTCATCATTACTAGGTTCAGAAACTAATAAATAAAGAACTCTATTCATTTTGGCTGAATCTAATCTCCAATTTGATATACCAACAAAAGAAATTTTATTATTTTTTTCATAATTATATTCTAATTCACTATGTAAAATTTTTAGTGGATTATTTTTACCTTTTTGAGCAAGGCCCATTTCATCAAATAAAAGTACTGATATATTTTTTAAATTATGATTATTTTTGTTCATTTCAATAGAATTTCTGACTTTTTTGAAGATTTTTGAAATTTCTTCAGCTGTGGTTTTTTCTGAGCCTTGATATCTATATATTACTAAACCATATTTTCTTTTAAAATAATTATTTTCAGAATATTTACCTTTCATAGAATTGCTTATGCAATTTATGCTTAATGTTTTCCCTACTCCTGGTTTGCCAATAATAATTATAGGCTCTCGCGTATTAATACAAACAAATGAAGTAAATAATATTTCTTTCAGCGTTTTATTTAAAATTATATCATTTTCATAATCTAAAATGAATTGTTGAGTTATAAATTTTTCTTCTTTTAAAGGTACTTCTAAAAAATCTGTTTCAAGTATTAAACTTATTTTTATTTTGAAATCTTTTCTTAAAGAAATATCTGCTATTCTTAGATAATAACAAATATATATTGTTAAATTTAAACAATCTTTAAATAATTTTTCTGTTTGGCTTTTATATAAATCTTTTATGATTGATTCATTTATTAAATATTTCAAAAACCAATCATAAAAAATAATAAATCTTCGTATATCACGAAGACTTACCAGAGAATCATCATATTTTTCTTTAAAATAATTATGACAAAATATTATAATATCAGCAATATTTTTTATTTCTTTTTCTATTTTATCATTTTCTATTGTTACTAACCCGTATAATTGAATTTCTTTCTTTAATTCTGTTTTTTTATCTGATTTTTTATTCATATTTTCAAAATAAAATTTCAATATAGAATCTACATATATTTTTTCATCTTGTTTGGTTAAGCTTCCGAAATTAAATATATAATTAATTAATGATATTGGTAATGGGTTTACATTATATACTAATTCTTCTGTTTTTTTATTATTCTTTTTTTCATTAATAAAAATCAATCCACTTTCTTTCATTTTTTTTGTTATTTTTCTATATGGATTGCAAGAAGCAATAAAAACAAAATTACTATTTATTTTTTCTCCATTAATAGTTTTCGAAATCATTATTTCACTTATTAATCCTAAAGAATCACATGTATTTATTTCATCAAAAAAAATCCAAACCAGTTCTTCATTTATTTTTTGCTTTATTTTTTCTTCAATTATCTCGTCTTTATAATATTGCTTTTCTTTTGATTTTTTAAATTTATTTATTTCATTTTCTATTTCTTTCTTTTTTTCTTCCTCTGTTTCTTTTTCACATTTTTTTATGAAATTAATAATATCTTGATCATTAGTTTCTCCATGAATATTCATTATTTTCATTTTATCTTTTCCTTTGTTAGTCATAATTGATAACATTTTAATAAGACTTGTTTTTCCGCACCCTGTCTCTCCCATTAATATAACTGGTATATCTGATTTTATTCTAAAATAAATTAAAATCATTTTTATAAAATTATCTCTGGTGAATATATAATTACCATTTTTCTTGGCTAATTCTTTTATATTTAATTCTGAAGGAATATTAAATATTTTTCTGAGTTCTTCAATATATTGCTCATGAGTTAAATTTCCATAATCAATTAACTTTTTTTCACCAATTATATCAAAATCATCAAAATAATCCTTATTTATTTCTAGTGAGTTGTATAATGAATGAAATAAATTATAGTCTTCACTAGATGGATTATTTGTTATTATAGTAAAATATTCTTTATCATCATTAAAAAACAATAGACATCCTTTAATTGAGTCATAATTAATAGTATCATTATCTTTATAATTATTATCATTATTAACTATTTTATTAAAATTTGTTTGCTCTTTAAAACTTTCATTTTCTATAGTAATTAATTGATTAAAAGGAACATAAGTGGCTAATATTGCCGAATTAATAAGAGCTTCTACTATTTTTGGTCTTGCTTTAACTATTATATTTTGATCTTCATTAAGATTATTACTCTTTGAATCTATATTTAAATATCTAGATTCTATAAACATTTTAAGCTCAATTCCTAAGAAATTAATTAGCATAATTCTTTGATAATAATTATCTCTAATATTATTTTCAATAAAAAATTTATCTAAAATAATTTGGCATTCATCATCATTTAATAATTTATCTGATTCTAAATCTATGTTCGTTAAATCTATTTCTTTTTCGTAGTATACTTTTAAAGTATTTGCTACTATTTGAATATAAGAATCTTTTATTTTCATATTTTTCTTATTATCATTATATAGTCTTAATGGAAATATTTTATCAATTTTTTTATGTTTAAATAAATTTAAAAATGGAATAATTTGAAAATAATCAGTAAATCCAAAAGGTATTTCAATAATGATATTAACTTTTGTTCCTAAATAAAAAATATTTTCATTTATATCATAGGCTTTTAATATCAATAATTTAAATAAAAATTCTTTTAATAAAGGGAATAAAGATGTTTGTTTTAAATCTAAATGAATAACACTATTACCATCTCTTTCAATATTTAAATTTTTTAATCTTTTAATAATTTCCTTTCTTGAAAAAACTCCACCGATAGAGAAATATATATATTTCTTTTTTAATTCTTTTTCTATATGATATTTAATATAGCTTGATATTCCAAAACCATTTTTAGTACCTGTTATAATCTCAATATTATCACTTTTATATTCAATCTTATTTTCATCTTTTTTATCTAATAATATAATTCTATTTTTTGATAATAAATTTATTTTTTTTAATATTTCTTCATCTTTACCCAAAATTAAAAGAGCTGAACTTCTGTTATCAAATGAATTATTTAATTTCTCAATTAAATTGATAATTTTATTTCTCTCTAAACTACTTAATAATTCAAGATTAATTAAAGTAAATAAAACTGGAAATTCGCATAAAAATGCAGACATTAAAAATGAATATATTTTTTCAAAAGATACTTCTTCATTGCACATTAAAATAGTATTATTAATAGGATAATTGCCTGAAATTTCTTTGTATATATTTATAATATTATATTCTAGATATTTATCAGAATGCTGAATAAAAAATATTCCACCTTTTATATAATTAAATTCTTCTTTTATAAAATTTGGTTTTAATATATTTTCTAATGATGTTTTATTTTCAACTAAAGCAAAATTTAAATATTCTGAAATAGATATAAACAATTTATTTAAGTCATCATTTTTTTCATCAATTTTATAATTAAAATTATTTATTTCTTTTTTAATTGTTTCACTTGAGATATATAATAATAAGTTTTTTAAATCTTCCTTAATATTTATATTAGTATTATTAATTTCATTGAATAATAATAAAAATAATTTCCCATAAATAAATCTTATTATTGGATTTTCTTTATAATAGTTAATTTGAATATTTTTAAAAGATATATTTAAATTACTAAAGTGACTAATTAATTCATCTAATTCTGTTTTTTTATTATTTAAGTTAGAATATATAATTCCTTCTTCTACAATTAAAATTATTTTTTCAATATAAGGATATCCATTTATATATAAATTATTAATATTTTGAATTAATTTATTAATATTATTAATTAAATTAAGAAATGATTTTATATACATATTTTTATTATTATTTTCATCATTATAATAATTTAATATAAATATATCATTCATCTCAGATATTTCATCAAAAGTTATGGTTTTCTTTAATTTATTCTCTTGTATATATGTTATATGATGTATAAAAATATCTTTCTTATTATTTTCTATTGTTATATCAGATTTTTTAATAATATTTTTAATCATTTGTATAAATGATTTTCTTTTATTAGGAGTTTCTTTATTTAATTGTTCTAAATTTTTATAAAAACTTAAAAAATTTTTAAATTTAGACAAAATATTATTGCTTTTATAAAATTTTTCTTTTATTATTTTTATCATCATTTCATCGTTATCAATATTTTTACTAAAAATTCCCTTTATAAAAAGGCAACTAATTCTAAAATCCTCAATATCATTTACATTCAAAAAATTAATTTCATTTTCTTTTAAATTATCATTAATATTCTTTATATCTTCTTCACTTTTATCTATACAATAAGCAATAGCATTTTCATTTTTTTTAAATTGACTATTTATCAAATTTAAAAACTCTATAAACGAATTATCTTCGTTTTCTATATCATCAATTAATTTTTTATTTTTTAAATAATTAATACAATATATTAACTGCAATAGTGTTATTTCATTTTTTTCAAAAATTTTATACACTTCTTTAATATAATCATAAAATAAAGTTGCTTGAAAATTAGAAAATTTCTTAAAATTTTCTAAAATTCCAAAAATGCTGCCTATTAATTGCTTTATTTTTTTTCGTGATGATATGCAAATAATTATATTTTTTAAATCATCATTTTTAAAATTTAAAGATGAATTTATTTTTAATTCTTCTGCAATAAAATCTATATCTTTAATTAATAATTTTATTTTATTATTTTCTAAAACTTCAAATATATCTTTCATTTTATTCTTTAAAATTTCTATTTTCTCTTCTTTTTTATTAACTAAATCTTTTAAATTATAATTAATTTCATTTAAAGAATTTTCTAATATTTTATCTAATGGATTATTTAATTCATTAATTTTATTTTCTTTTTGATTTTTTTTAAATATATGACTAAATATAATAGAATCTTTATATTTTATAATTTTTAACCAAATATCATAATTATATACATTTTGAATTGGATTAAAATTTAAGCCAATTAATAAACTTGAGTTTTCAATTGTATTAATATGATTATTTATTTTTGCTATTAAAGCTTCATTATCTTCTCTTTCATTAATTAATAAATAATTATTTATTTTTTTAAGCTGTTTAATTTTATCTACTACTTTTTCATATTTTTTTTCTAAATCATCAAGCATAAATTTTGTTGTTTCTTCTTTTACTATTAATGTTAATATTGCCTTTATTTTATCAAAAAATTTACTTTCTTTATTTTTTAAATATTTCTTTAATTTATTAAATGGAAATGATGCTTCTGAAGTATATTTAAATATATTTTGCATTAAATCACTTGACTCAGAAAAATATTTTGTATCATTAATTTTTTCCATTAATTCGTAATAATGTTTTATGAAATTCAAAAAATAATTCATTTTGACCGAATTTATATCTGTATAAAATTCTTCTTCAGTCAAAATAATTTCTTCAATATTATTAAACAATTGATTTAAGAAATTATTATTATTAAATAATTTTATAAATTCTAAAAGATTTATATTTCTAGAATTATTTATTAATTTTTGTTTAAAATATTTAATTATCATTATTAATATATTTTCATTATTCATTATTTCTTTATCATTTAAATTAATAATATATAAAAAAATTTTTTCTTCATTATTATTACATTTAGTAATAAATGAATAATTTTCAATAATAGAAATAAATTGTTGAGAAGGATTTTTAAAAATATTTGTATTTTTTGCAATTATTTTTAATATTAAAAAGAATAAATTTTCCAAATTTTTGAAGCTATTTTTTTCTTTGCTGTTATCAATAATATCTGATTTTGATATTTTTTTTATAATATTTTGGCAAAAAAATTCCTCACTTAAAATTTCAATTGGAAATAATTTATTTAGTAAAGCCAAATCAAAAATTATATTCATTTTATTAATAAAAATATCTACAAAAAGAAACCAATTTGCTTTGTTATTAATGCTTTTAAAAATATTCCATATTTTATGTTTTTTGAAATCATCAAAAAAATTTAGCTCTGATTCTTCATTTAAATTAAATGATATTAATATATCTGGATTCCTTTTTATACTATTTTCATATTCATTATTTATATAAAATTTATCTTTTTCTGCCAAAAATGATAAAATTTCTTTATTTGATAATTTATTATTTCTACTTAATTTAATTATTAAATTATGATATTTTTCTTCTAAATAATCTTCATCATTATTAATGGGAATTAAATTTTTCCAAATTTTTTCAAAACTAACTAAATTTGTTTTGCAAAAAAAATCTAATATTTCTTCAGAAATGGATTCATAATCGATTATATATATATTATTAAAAATATCTCTTTTTATAATATTATTATATAAGGATATTATTTCATTTAAATTATCTTCATTTTTTAAAATATTATCTTCAATTTTTGGAAGAGATAATGGTTCGACAAATATATTTTTTTTCATTCCAAAATAATCTTTATTTTCTTCTTTGTTATATCTTTTATAAATTGAATTATAATATTTTTCTATTATTTTTAAAGTTGATAAAGTATTATGATCAATAGATATTATTTTTTCCACTTCTTCTTTAATTTTTAAATTTTCTAATAAAAAAACCATTAAAATATCTTTATTAATACTATTATTATTTAAAATTTTTATATAATCTATTTTCTTTTGTTCTATTAAAGTTAGAAACCCAAATAAAAAATATTTATCTTTATTATTTAATAAATTAAAGAATATATCTTTATTATATTTAAAATAATATTCACAAAAAATTTGAGATAGTAGTGAGGCAACTTTTTTTTCTGTATTATTCATATCTTCATTTAATTTATTTTTTAAAATAATGTCAATTAAATTTTGGAAAAAATCAGGTTTTATATTTTTAATATTATTATCATTCTCATTATCAAAAATTATTTGCTTATTAATTATAAATAAGGGAGGAATTTTTAATTCAATACATAATGAAGAAATTGAAAATAAAATACTTAAATTAATATTTTCTTGATTATCTTTATAATTCAATAATAAATTTTTTTTTAATAAAATATTTTTATTATCAGTAATATTATTTTTTGTTATGCAATTTAAGAATAAAATAAATTCCTCTGAATAAGTAAGATTTAATTGAGATAAAAAAAATAGATTTTCTTTGCTTTCATTTTTTAATGGAAAAAGTTTTGTATTATAGTAGAATAATTGCTTATCGTTTATTTTTATTTTATTTCCAAATAATGCTGAATTACTATTACTTTGAAATTGTATTTCAATATAATTTTCTTTATTTTCTTCCAAAATCATTAATTCAACTTTCAATAATAAAATAAAGTAATCATTTTTAAAATATGTCTTTTTATGAGTTTCAATTATATTATAAGATAGCTTATTATTTGAATTCATAATTACTTCTATATTTAAATTTTCATTTTTATTATTTATATTATATTCATTTGATGGCAATGTTAAAATAAAAAATGCAAAGTTTTTGATATCATTATTTTCCATGACCTTTTAAATTAATATAAATTAAATATATTTTTTTTTCAAAAAACTATGATAAAAATTATAATAATATAAGAATGTCTAATAAATAATATTTAATTTATTTATTATTATAAAAATTATAAATAATATAGGATG